>CM030932.1:8985165-9015271 GCA_018136815.1 Isochrysis galbana | reverse complement strand
ATGCGACAAGTTTTCCCAGGTGAGCCAGGAAGAAAGTCCCTTCAGCACGTATGCCCAGCTTCTATCTGTGTGCTGACTCTCATTGATCAAGCACAAGTGCAGCCACTGGTTGGCTCAATATTTGATGATGTCTAGTGTCGGCTTGAGGAGCACGCGAAACATCTCAAGCGCTCCTCAACAAGATCCGTTGCATGACCTTATCCTTGGCTACGATACCACAGGAGGAGATCGACGAGTTCATCGCATTTGCTGCCGACCCAGCCACGGGCACTATCATCTATGACGAATACGTCGCACAAGTCTGTCCATTCTAGCATGTGCGCTTGTGCGCCGAGATTCTAGCTGCACTAGTGTGAACTGCACTTTTGTGAATCCCCTGTGTCATGACTATTGACAAGCGTCTAGAGACAAAGTCTTCCGGGCTGAGGATTGAATGACGCCAGTGTCTTCAATGCTCTAGTCTCTAGTCTGATAGCCCAAAGGAATGTGCAACCTGAGGTCCAGTGTTTTTTTCACCATTTGGTGACGCGGTGACTGGAACGACCTACCGCCCTCGGTCGCGGGTCGAAGTTGGGCTCTCGAGCCCTTGGTGATTTTCGCGGTTAGCGTCTTTAGTTTTTGCGATACTTAAATACTTACGTACACGTTCAAGTCCATGAAAGCACATGGTGAAAATATATTGTTGTGCGTATAGAACCAGGAGTTCTCTGGTCCGGGTTCAGCTGCCGATGCCCATGGCTTCATGTTTCGCTGCGAGAGGCCCGCATGAAGGCCATCGGTAAAATGACACCGGAGGGGGGCCTGAAATATAAATATATTTCCGCACGGCGGGATGGAGAGCGGGGGGGGGGGAACTGATGCAGAGGGGGTGAAATGCAGAAGGGGGGGGGGTCTGAGCGCGAGGGGCCCAGTTCTGTTACCTGCATTTCTTACCTTAAATTCGGCGAACCAAGACTTGAGCCCAGGAAGAATCCGAATCTGCACGCCTCGCGCGACCACGACGAACCTAGAAGACGGTATATTACGAAGAAGGCCCGTGCACTCATGCCGAAATATTCAATATTCATGCCAAAAGGCCTGAATACAACAGACCCCGAGTGTCGCCTTTGCAAACAATGGACAATGGCCGGAGTCATCAACGCATTTAGGTTTATGTAAAGTTTATGGCATTTAGGTTTATGCCCGGCACTCGACAACATCTTCGAAACAATACACTATATAACTGACGATCCCACGTATAACATCGACCAAGTTAGCCCCACCGCACTTAGCACTTACGACTTTGTTGTATTCAGGCCTCTCGGCGTGAATATTTCGGCATGAGCGCGCTCCTTCTGAGTTATATATCGTCTTCTATGTTCGTCGTGGTCACGCAAGGCGTGCCGATTCGGATTCTCCGTGGGCTCCAGTCCTGGTTCGCCGATTTTCGTCTCGAAATTCGAAGATTTGAGTTTTATTTTTACCGTTACGGTAATTGTCCACGCGTTTAAGGTAAGAGATGCAGGTAACAGAACTGGCCCCCCCCCTTCTGCAGTTCCCTCCCCCTTCTGCAGTTCCCTCCCCCTTCTGCAGTTCCATCCCCCCTCTGCAGTTCCCCTCCCCCCCTCTCTCCATTCTCTGCGTTTCCCTTCTCTATTCCATGCGTTTCCCGGGGCAAGCCGGGAAAGACACGTGAATGTGAGGGAAAGTTGGGTCAGTACTGTGTTTTCACCCCCCCTCTGCAGTCCTCCTTCCCCTCTCTCCATTCCCTGATTTTCTCGGGCCAGGCCGGGAAAAATACGTCAATGTGAGGGAGGATTGGGTCAGTATTGTGATTCCCCCCTCCGCGGTTCCCCCCCCCTTCCGCAACTCTCCTCCCTCCCCTCTCTCCACTCCCTGATTTTCCCGGGCCAGGCCGGGAAAAATACCTGAATGTGAGGGATGATTGGGTCAGTGTTGCGATCTCACCCCCCTCGGCAGTTTCTCCCCCCCCCCCTTTCGCTCCCCCCTTCCCCCCCTCCGCTCCTCCCCTCCCCCCCCCCCCTCCGCTCCTCCCCTTCCCCTCCGCTGTTCCCCCCCTCCGCCGTTCCCTTCCCCCCCCTCCGCGCGGTTCCCCCCCTCCGCGCGCCAAGACGGCGGCCCTTCCCCCCCTCCGCGCGTTGAGGCGCCGTCTTCTCTTCCCTCAACCCCCCGCGCGAAAGTCCCCCAGCGCGTTCCTCAGCGTTCCCCAGCGTCCCTCAGCGTCTCCCAGTGTCTCTCAGCGCCCCCCCCCTGTCCGTCAGCGATGTCCCGCAGCGCGTCTTGCAGCGTCCTTCAGTGTCCTTCTGCGTCCTTCAGCGCTGTCCCGCAGCGCTTCCTTCAGCGTCCTTCGGCGCTGCCTCGCGAGACTCGAGGCAGGACTCGCGAGGGCACTGGATTTTACTCTGTAGTCCAAAACGGAGTCCGAATTGTGTTTTGACCCCCCGAGCCCTCGTTCCCTCGCTCTCTCTCTCTCTCTCTTCTTTTTCTGGTGGGCACTCCTGAATCTGCTCACCAGAGGGGGTTCGTTTAACGTATGTTTCCGGCCTGTCACCGTGAATGTTTGAGTGCAGAGTGTTGATTTGTGTGGTTTTTGAGCCATTGTATCGCCTGTTGGTGACCTGCAGCCCCTGAGTACCCCCAAGCCCCGAGTCTTCCGAGTCGTCCTTTCGAGTCTACGAGTCCCTACGAGTCCCAAGTAAGCGGTAACTGCTCGCCGCGCCCTTTCTTACATCCTCCGACCCTCCGGTTCGCGTTCCGTGCCACTCTCCCGTCCATCTCTCATGCCCGTCATTTGCCCTCCCCGTTCTTCCGATGAGCCCGTTCCGGGCTCCCCGGATGGACCGTGCGCCGCGCTAGCCGCCGGTGCGCCTCCGCGGCTCGTTTCCAATGAGGAAACGAGCTTCGCTCCGACAAGCACAAAATCGGCGCTCGCGCCTTCGGCCGTCGCCCCTCCGAGTTTCCAAGGTGGAGAGGACCTTTCATCCCCCGCCCAAGAATCACCCGATGCCCCATCCGAACCCGAGCCACCCAAGCCACCCCAAGCCGAGGTTGGAGCTCCAAAGAGCTCCGCCTCTCCCCTTGAAGAACTCCTCCTTCCAGCACCGCCCAAGTCCGCCCAAGTGGCGCCTCCGCCCACCGAAGCCGCGCCAACCCCGTGTGGCCCCGACTTCACTCCCCTCACGGGAGCGGGCATCGCACCACCCGTAGCCGAAGACCCACCGCCGGTCTTCGCGCTACTTTCTTTCGCCGATCCGTTGCCAAGTGTCCATACCTCCCTCGCTCCCTCCGTGGTGAGCGCGGCGGACGACGCCGCCTCCGTGTGTCAGAGCAAGGCTCATCTCACTCTTGGTGATGGCCTGCGAGGGCGCGCCGGCAGCTAGCGCGGAATGCGGTTCTTGCGGGGAGCTCATGGAGCTTTCCTCGGGGGTGACTACGGGCATGGTGATCGACGCACGACGCACGACGCACGGAGGGCGCGGAAGTGTGGAAGGAGGCTTGTGGGAGGTGATGGCAGGCGACTGGGGGTGGCTCAGGCGCGTGCTTGACTTGTATTGACTCGTTGACTCGGGGTATAGACTCGGGAACTCGGGGGGACTCGCTTGGGAACACGGTGGGACTCGACGAAGTTGCTACAAAAACCACTCACAAGAAACCAAAAACCAAAGTCCTTGGGCTCATAAAACTAACGTAAACACTCCGGAATCATACGATAAACAAACCCCTCCCCGCGCGGCGAAGGCTGAAGTCGCGATCGCTCGTCATGCGCGAAGATATACGGAAAGAGAGCGCATAACTACGCCACCGAAGGGTTCGAACTATCGTTAAAGTGGAACTCGTCCGCTGAAGCCAACGCGGAGGGTCGAGGAGAGATCCAAAATCGCGCCGGGGGAAGAAGGCGATGTGCGGAGAGACCTTCTAGACAAGCAACGAGCAAGGGGCGACGAAACAAGACGCGAGACGCGAGGCGCGTGCCATTCGTTCTTCCTTTCTTTCATCGAAACCGCGACGAAACTAACATTAAACGTCGGTGCCCCCTCCGCGAGGATCGCGAAGAAGAACGGACGAGATGGAGGCAATCATCGAAGGAACCGCGAGAGGAATCGAAGCGAGGGGGGAACAACGACGGCCGGAGGAAACGAACCGCGCGCGGGGGAGAAGAGAACCTCGCGCGGGGGGGGGATTAATATAACGGCCGGAGGCGACGGACGGCACGCCGAGGGAAAGAACCTGCCGCGGGGGGGCGAGGGACCGAGGGCACGGCGGGGCAGCGTGGGAGGGCGCGAGGCCGATCTCGGAGCGAGATCGCGTCCTTTCCCTCGCGGAGCGCGGAGAGACCCCCCACGAGATATCTTGGGACCGGAGAATGTTTTGGACGAATCTTCTTGCCGTCGGCCGAGGAGAGGCGGACGGAGAGAGAGAGAGAGAGAGAGAGAGTCTCGCAGAGCGACTGCAGAACGAGAAGTCGAAGTCATGCCGGTTTATTACCTTAAACGAGCCAACAATTATAGTAACAGCAAAAACAAAATTCGAATCGCAAATTTCGAGACCAAAACCTGCAAACCTGGACTTGAGACCATGGGGAATCCGAATCTGTGTGTCTTGTGCGTCAGTGGCAACACGGGGAACTGTTCAATTGTAATTGTGAGCGCGTACCTTACACGAATATTCATGCCTACAGCCTTCAGATGGGCAGGAATACAACACCCCCCGACTTAAATCGAGACGTCTCCCGATGTCGAGCCAAGAGAGTTCATTTAACCATACGAGACGAGAGACCTAGAGGAGGAGGATTAACCCATGGATCCAAAGCGAGCACAAAATCGGCAGCTTAGCGCGGCGGCCCCCGATTTCGTACGCCACGTCCTACCACGTTCTCCCTTTTACAGGAGTTTTGCTCGGGCAGTTGCGCTGGGTCAGGCGCTGACGCGACGCTAATCATCCACTTCCGGTCGACTTAGCACTTAGCGCTACGAACGTGAACGAGAACGGGTACGACTTGAAGGCAGATCAGGAGGAATACGATTTGACTCTTGAACTCGACGTGGAACTTGATTAGACTGGGGACTTGAACTTGGACTTGAAGAGGAGTCTACAGCGGAGTGAGCTTGGGGTTGAACCGGACGGCGGTCGAAAGTGGTGTCGTACGACTCAACTAGATCAGCACAACGCCGAAGCAACTCAATTCGAGACTCCCAAGTAGCTTCAGAACGAGGATAGCCGCGCCATTTGACGAGATACTTGAATGAAACTCCATCGCCCTTGCGATCGAGTAACTCTTCGACCAAGTACTCATCTTCAGCGAGCGGAGACGAATCGGTGACGGTAAAGTACGGACGAAGATTGGAAATGTGAACTTCATCCTTGACTTGACGATTTTCGAGATCGCGTAGACGGTAGCGAGTAGCCGAGATGGCTTCTTCTACTCGGTAAGGACCGGAGTAGAGGTATTGAAGTTTGTTGGCGTGGCCAGGGATTCGACGACAAACTCTGTCTCCTTGTTTGAAGGTAACACCGAGTTTAGACTTTTGAGAGGCGGAGCGCATCGATTCACGTTGGGCTTCTTGAGTACTTTCGAGGGCGGAACGCCACGACTCGAGAAGCTTCTTATTGAGCTCGGTGGCGTAAGTGACGGCATCGGACGGAGGCCTAGATGGAAGCAACTCAAGAACAGGAGCAGGGTCAGCAAGTTGAGCTGGAAGACGAAGCTCCCGACCAAACAAGATAGCCGCGGGTGACTTGGGTACGACGCGACCGGCGGTCGCTCGCATAGACATGAGAAGAAACGGAAGGTGATCGACCCAATGGGCGCCGCCTTCATTGGAGACTCGAGTCATCGTGAGGAGAGTTTGTTGAGCTCTTTCCACTAGCCCTACGCCTTCGTGGCGATAGGCTTCAGTAGTGCTCAAGTCCGTGCCGGTCGCTTTGAGAATTAGGTCCACTAATCGAGAGCAAAGATTCGAGCCGGCGTCGGTTCGAAGTTGGCGAGGGACTCCATAACGAGATACGATGAGACGCATGAAGACGTCTAGACATTTCGCGGACGAGGGGTTACCGTTGCAAGGCTCAGCTTCAATCCAACGAGAGAGAGAATCGACGAAAACAATCAGCTTGTCAAAACCGGAGCGGCCGGATACGAAATCGTGAGTGGGCGCCATCGAAAGAATATCGCAATAGACGACGTCGAAAGGATAAGATCCGATGGAAAGACCGGATGGATGGGCGAGCGGTCGCGGTAACGGTTTGCCAAGAGTGCATTCGTGGCACTCTCGAACGTATTCCGATACAGAGGCGGACATGCCAGGCCAGTACACTCGAGTACGAAGTAGGGTAGACATCCTTATCGCACCTGGGTGACCAAGGTGGTCATGGTAGGCGCGGAGGTACGTGTCACGAAGGGACTCCGGAATGTATAAACGAAGAGGAGCCTCTTCCGCCTCTGAGGAGCGGTAGTAGAGTAGGCCATCGCGAAGCAGGAATCGGGAACTTTTCTTCGACGACGAGCTAGAGTCAATCGAAGAGGAAGCTTTCGGAAGGATCGACTCGACTTCAGAAAGGATCGAGCTGGCGAAATCGTCGGTAGAGAGCGCTTGACGTAATTCGTCGGCATGAGGCACGCCCACATCGAGATACGAGGAGGTAATCGACTCCGAAGATTCCGATGCTTGACGAGCGAGCCTATCGCTTGCTTGTTGGCGGCGAGCGGTGAGGGTGGATGAAGTAACCGCGGCGGCGACTATGTCGTGAATTTCAGAAGAATCGAAAGAATGGGCGTCACTCTCCTCGAGATGGAGAGGATCGTGATCAGGCTCGAGAGCAACTAAGCGGGATAAGCCGTCGGCGTCCCAGTGAGTGACTCCAGGTTTGTGCACGACGTCGAATCTATATTCGGCTAGCTTTAGGACCCATCGCATGAGGCGCGAGGCTGGACCACCGGTGACTTGATCTTTCATCGTGTGAAGCCAGCGCAAAGCTGAATGGTCTACGACGAGGGTGAAGTGGCGACCCCAAAGATAAGGCCTCCAATTTCGGATCGATTCTAGCGCTGCTAGAAGTTCGATTTCAGTGACTGTCCAATGGCGCTCAGCCGGACTCAAGCTACGACCGTAGTATGCAACGACGCGCTCTCTCCCTTCGTCGTCTTTTTGGGCGAGGACGCCGGCGATGCCGAGCTTGCTAGCACCGTCGGTTTTAACGAGGAAAGGACGGTCGTCTCGAGGAGGTGCAAGTACGGGTTCTTCACAGATAGCTTGCTTGAGATCTTCGATAGCCTGTCGACAGGCTTCTGTTTGCGACTCGACCGGGACGTCGCACCCTTTCCGCGTGAGAGCGGTTAACGGCGCCGCACGGATCGCAAAACGACGGATGAAACGGCGGTAGTAGGAGCACAATCCAAGGAACGAACGGACGGCTTCGATCGAGTTGATTTGGGTTGGGTCGATTTTCGAGACAGCTTCCACTTTCTTGGGATCCATCCGAAGACCTTCACGCGAAACAACGTGGCCGAGATATTCAGCCGAGGTGGCAAAGAAAACGCATTTCGACATCTTGCAAGTGAGGCCCGCCCAGATGAGACGTTCCAAGACAAGATCAAGACGGTGTAACATTTGTTGGAATGACGACTCTTCCCTGGCCTGCAGCGAGTCACCTACACCTGTCGACCAGGCGCCGACATCATCCAAGTATGGCATACAAATCTCCCATGCCAGCCCACCGAGAACGGCGTCCATGAGGCGGCACATATACGAGGGACCGGATTGAACACCGAAAGGCAAGTAATTGAACTCGTACTTGCCGCGATGAGTAGTGAACGCGGTGATATGTTTATCGGATTCTTTGATCGGTATACCCCAGAAACCAGATGCCAGGTCCAGGGTGCAAAGGAATAGAGAATCGAGGTTGCCTTGACCGGACGACAATCGGTCGATGGCTTCTACCGTGAGGGGAAGAGGGCTGTCTTCTAGACGAAGCTTGGAGTTGACGTCGCGATAGTCTACGCAGAAACGTACGGAGCCATCCTTCTTAGTGACTAACACGACTCGAGAGGCCCACGACGAATTTGATTTCCTAATGATGCCCGCGGACTCCATCTTGCAAACTTCGTCCTCTATGATCTTCTCACCCTCTCGTCCAACTCTAGACGGTGCGTGACGGTGAGCTTCGGCTCCGGGGTTGAGCGGTAGCTCTACCTCCATCACGTGAGTGTGATTCGGGTTAGTCGGGTCAATTGCGAAAGCAGCGATACGTCGGGCCAGTAGACGACGAACTTGTTCACGTTGGGGCATCGAGAGACGGCCCTCGGGGTCGATCTTGGCTGCCTCGAGGAGCTTGCGTTGGTCCTCGTTGAGCGACTCAATCACATCCGGCGAGTTATTGTCACCGACGCGGTGATAAGTTCCAGCGTGAATCTTGAATCGAACCTGTAGCGAAGCTACAGGATGGAACGACGGAAGGTGTAGTGGTTTGGGGTCAGTATTGGCCACCGTAACCGCGATGGTGTGGTCGGATTTCGGCCTCTCTACTTGAGGGATGACGAGCGGAGAGCTGTCAATAGTCTCGCGTGTAGGGAGTCGGTCCACGAGCATGGCGCAGTCTTCGTGTTCTCGAAGAGCTAGCGGAATTCGGACGTGAAACGTCGCCCGATGATAGGCCGGGATCGTGATAGGTTCATGGGTATATAGGAGGTACTCGGAGCCACAAGACGCCGGCGCTTTGGCGGCAAACTCATCGGCCGTGTTGAAGAGCGGCTCGGAGACTAGCTGGTTGTCGTTTTCGGCGGCTTGCGGCCCTCGGAAGAAGTCAGTCGTGATTGGGTTCGCGGAGGTCGGACAGACCTGTGCACAAGTCATGCTGACAGGGACCACCGCTATCGGTGACGTCGAGACGCGAAAGATCGGCGGAGCGTCGGGGCTTGGACTGCCGTCAACCTCAAGAGAAGCCACCGTGGATGGAGCACCGAGTGAGATAGAGCCTTCCGCGCTGTCGGAGGCGAGCTGAATCGAAGCGGCGTGCGTAGCTAAGAAGTCGTTCCCGAGCAGCAGCATCGGGTTGCCTTCAATCACCATGAACGTATGACGAAAGAGAAATCCACCGACGGAGAAAACGATTCGAGCCTTGCCTCGCGCGATAAGAGGTAGGCCGTCTGGGCCATGGAGCGGTGTCACTACGGCTTGCGGCAGCCGCTCGACGCATGCGTCGTTGGGTAGGCTGGACAAGAGGGAAGTGGTCACGACCGACGGGCCAGCTCCGGTGTCAGCGAGGGTGCTGTTGACCGTGAGAGCGGAGTCGGCTAAGATAACTCCTTCTTTGCCGGTAGCCTCGCCGGAGCGGCAGACCATCAGGTCTCGAACATATAGGCAATGCCTTGGGTAGGCAGATGGTAGGGTATCCACGACGCTCTCCGGTCGGTGCGTGGTCACGTGTGCGATGGTGTCGGACGGGGACGGGGTTGGTCGACAGCGTGGTTGCTCGGGTGAATTCGTCGTCAAAGTAGTCGTCGTCTCTTCGGGTACTCCGACTGCCGCTATCGTGGCAGAGGGCCTAGAGGCGTCGTCCTCGTTGGTAGCGGTACAGGGTGATAGCTTGGGACTAGTGTAGCCCAGGCCTCTCTTGTCGGTGGGGTGCCTCGGGTGGTCGGACATCTTTTCCCAATCTTTCTCGAGACGGGCTTGGGCTTCTGTCTTGGGTCTTCGAACTAATGAGGCTAGCTCTTCGGCGCGGATGCCTTTGGCTTCCACGAACTCGATCGGCGCTCGGACGGCAGCGGCGAGGTCGGATTCCTCGTCGGCGCTTCGTCCGGCTAGAGCTTGCGCTCTTATTTCGTCAGCGGTTTCGAGCGTGACGTTGGACCATTTCTGGTCCCCGTTCACTCCGAATGATTGCCATTGTTGGCGCCGCTTCCGGAGAGTCGTCGGCGTCGTCGGACGCGGCGAGCTCGCGCGTGCCGGAGGCGGGGCGGTCCATGGAGAGAATGGGTCGTGGAGAGTAGACTCGGAGGCGTGGAGTGGCGTGTCGTTGTCGTGGTTATCGTGGGTTTCTTTTTGGTCTTCGTGGTTGTCTGACTCGGGAGTAGCTGGACGGGAAACAACGGGGTCGGAAGAAACTTCACTAGTTTCCCTCCCCCTCTCATAACGATGAAGAGCCGACCACGGCTCGTAGGCGGTAGCCTCGGTCGAGCTAAGTGAAGGCCGGTCCAATAGGCTGCACCGCGCGCAAGCGAGTAGCTCTAACGCGGACAATTTCTTCGTCGACGTCTGGTCTCGCTGTTGGCTCAAATGTCGAAGAAGAACAGGCATCCAATGGATCGCCATCGCTCCAGCTACACCGACGTAGGTGCGGCTGCGAAGAGCGCCACGGTGCGGTGAAGGAGAGAGGTTAGCCATGGCCGACTCACGGCCATCCACGACGCAAGTTGGCTGGAGGGGCGGCAGCCCTTTGGTGAGGTACAACCCGGTGGCTCTCTGGTGTCCAGTGCCGTGCTCCCAGGGTTGGACGAATTGGGTCGGGGTCAACCCCCCGACTAAACGGCGAGCTTCCGCATGCATCCGAGGGTTCTCGACCGCTACAAACGGAGCAGTGGCGGAGGCCATTGACTTGAAGACGCGAGCGGCCGACTCAAGAGCGGCACGACGTCCGGGTTCTTGGGAGAGCCATTGACTGCTGACAGCGGAGAGGTACGTGCAGGGCGGGTGGGCGATGACTAGGTCCCAACCTAGGTTTTGGACATGAAGCGCGTCGCCTTGGAAGTGGGGCACGTAATCGATCTCGGAAGGATACAAATCGCACGTAGCTACATCAGCACCGGCGAGTAGGAACATGGAGGAGACGACGCCGCTCGTCTCGCCAACGACGAGAACGCGTGGTGCGTGACAGCCAGACGTCAGCCCGTCTTGGACTCGTTGATTCATCTTCGTGAGCTCAGCGCAAAGCTCATCGAAGTGCTTGGGTAGCGCGGCGGCAGGCGAGGCTAGGGTGCCATTGCGAGGCCGGCGAAGCTCTTGGGCTGCCTCCGTGAGGTGCCGAGGTAATACCACCGCAGAGCCGCTCGCTCGTGCACGAAGAGAGGCGAGAGCGTGGAGAGCGGGTGACGGGGTATCATCACGGGTGCCGACATCGGAGTTGTTTTGAGAGGAATCGAAGGACTGGATCGCGGACGCATTGATCGCTGCCACGCGCATGATGGTGGTGGCAGTGGTATCGAGAGGCAGGCAGTGCTCGGAGGCGGCGACCGGTGGCCGCAGCGACGTAGGACGAATGGAAGAAGACTCGGATATCGACGACGTAGAGACGGGCTCGGAGGACGGGATTGACGAAGAAACTCGGAGAAGTGGGGTGTCGGACGGCGGCGACGGACGCCGCGGCCGCGAGACCACCGGTGAGAGACATGAAGGACATGGCTCAGGGACTCGGTTGGGCTGGCTCAATGGGCGTAGAAGCTCGGTTTGGGAGGCCGCCGTTCCTCGACGTGCAGAGGAGTTGTGGTCACTCTCCATGGTCACGTCGGAAGAGGAGACGTCGTTGCATTCTGTCGTCGGCGGGGTCGGCGCCGGCGAAAGAAGGGACGTGGCTGTCGTAGAAGCCGGCTGCGGGGAAGGCTGGGGCCAGGGTGGTGGCTCTGCGGCAGCGGCTGGCGTGGGTAGTGGCCGAAGAGGTTCTGCAATGCGAAGCATTCTTCGGAGGACTTGGCTCGGGCTAGCGGGTGGATGGACCGCTGAAATTACGGTGGATTCAGACTCGAATTCGGAAGACTCGGCGACTTGAGAGGGGCTAGGAGACGGCTGTTCAAGCTCCTCCAGGGCTCTCGGATGATGGGGTGGCGTGGGAACGCCGGTGGTCGACCGCGGACTCCGCGGTGACGTTAATTTGTACTCGGACTCGGACTCGTCGTTTCTGGCGTGCTGGACGCCAATAACAGGGCTAACTTTCGAAATGGGAACGGACGGGGCCGGCTCAAAGGTGAAGCCCCCTGGCGTCGCAACCGTCGGTGAGGACGAAGCTGAAGCTTGTGATGACAATAGGGGCACGGTGGCCAGCACCGGTTGGCTCGGTGCGGCCGAAATCTCGGACTCGGTGACGGGCTTGATTACGCGGGCTCGGGATGCACTGTCTTGTGCGATTGGACTCGGACTCGGAACGGAAACGGAAGGGATCGGCTCGGCGGCGTGCAGCCTGCTGGAGTGGCAGGCCGGCTGCGGCGAGACTCGGAACGGTGGCTCGGACAAGGACACAGTGGCTGTCGTCGAGGGCTTCGGCGTCAGCTTGTGTTTGGACTCGATACGCGGTGGCTCGTGAAACGGGGCTCGGTTGTGGTTGGAATTCTGGAAGTGACCGGAGATTCCAAATGACTCAGACTCGGGGCGCGGAGGACCGAAGGTGAACACTCCCGCGGAAGGAGTGGTCGTCGGAGGCTCAGTGAGTGGCTGGAGCTCCGTTAATCCTGCGGTCGACCGCGTGGTAGGACTCGGTGACGTTGTAAACTCGGACTCGGACTCGGACTCGGATGGCTCAGAACGGGGTTTGCTCAAAACAGGCTTGGACTCGGACTCGAAAGAAAGTGGGGAAGAACCGGAGAACTGCGCCTCCATCGTCGTAGTAATGGAGACTGGTGATACCGGTGATGACTGGACTGGGCTCAGACTCGTAGATGGGCTCGCGGTGGCGTAAGACGAAGAGGGTAATTCTGAACGTGACTTGGACTCGGACTCGTACTCGGGAGACGTTTTGTGGCTCGGACATGCGAAATTTGATTTGAAGGATTGAAGGTTGGATTGGGCCTGCGGCGGCTGGATTTTCGCAGACCGTGAGGTCTTGGACTGGGGATGCTTGAGGAGTGGCGGGGGGTAGCGGTTGAGCGGCTTGAGTTGATAGAGAGGCGGTGACGGTTGACTTGGTTTTGAGGACTCGTGCGTGATATCGAGAATCAGGATGGAATCATCGGCATTGGGAGAAATAGGGGCAATCGGCGAGGAGGCAGGAGAAAGAGGGGGATGGAGGTGGCAGGGCTTGTCTGGAACTTGGGGAATCTTGGGGTACCGGTTGGAGGCCGTAGAAGTACTCGGCCGTAGCGTAATACGATCTTTTGGTGGGTGGCGTTCAGGCCCACTACCCTGGACTGGTAGCGGGGTAACAGCGCGGACGTGGGCCCCGCCGGCGACCTACTGGGCCGGACGGAGAACAACCATCGTGCGGAGGCGGCGGTGGACTTCTGGGTCGTTACCACACTCGCCACTGCCGCCTTCGCAGAGAAAACGAATGTATGGTTGGCAAACGACGGGGTTATGAGCTCCGTCGCCCGTGCCATACTTCCACAAGTCTGCCTCGGGCGTACCAGATGGAGCCCGGGGACGAAAGGCGCAGTACGCGCAGCCGTTGGCGTCGGTCCACTCCTTGACGTCGCGGTCTAAGTCGTCGAGACGCGGCGCCGTCATGGTGGCATCCGAGGGACGGCAGCGCGTGAGCGCAGCGCGAAGGGCCGGGTGACCCGCGTAACGAGAGATTTGCCAGAAGCGGGCTCGCGCTCGAGACCAGCTACCTGGATCCCATTCCGAGAGGCCCGAATCGGCCGGAAGCCCAAGGCCGTTCGGAGGGGGATCACATTGGCGACGGGAAGACGTGCTTTTGCCGAGGGGACGGTCAAGAAGTGCGTCCGGTAACGGAGACGATGCGGAGTAATTCGTAGGCGGAGGCGGAGCCCGACGATTGTCAGCGCCAGTCGCCTTGCGGTTCGAGTTGTTGTTTTGCGATTTTAATGCCTCGGCCACCGCCGCTTGGACGGCGGCGACCATCGAAGCCGTAGTATCTGCGGGGTTAGAGGCAGTCTTAGCAACCTTGGCGGTCTTGGTGGACTTGGAAGTAGTCGCCGGCGGCGTCACGGCGGCGACCGTGACCGACGCTTGTTGGCCAGCGCGGGCTTGTTCGTACGGGCTCAGGTAGCGCTGGCAGAGGTTGACGCACGAAAGGGCCGAACGAGGGAGCTCGTGGTTCTCGACGCGGAAGCGAGTCTTCGCAAGACACTCGCCGAACTTGGTCGCGTTATCCACGCCGCGAGCCGCGTCGACCTTGTCGTTCCGAATGATGGACTCGAATCGTTGATTGATATCGTGCGACATGTTTGGGTGGTCCCAGACCGTCGTGGCATCCACCTTCGCGTCACCCATCTTGCGGACGTACGCGCGCACCAAATTCTTGGATAACTCTAAGAGATCGGAGCCGGCTTCACGGGCTACGAGGCGGTCCCACTCCATGGAGGCGGAGTCTTTGGCGAAGCCGGGCACGTTGGCCGCGAAGGTGGCGTCGCACTTGCGGAGAAGCACGTCGCAGGCCAGCGCGGGATTGAGAGAGAGAACCGGATCTTCGGCGAGATCGAGGAGGAAGGCGTAAATCCTTTGGTTGCCGGTGGTGCACAAGTTGGCGGCCGCTAGCAAGGATGTAAAGATTTCACGGTGGTCGCAGCCGAGCGAGAGGGCGCGCTCGAGTGGCTTGATGAAGGACAGACGAAAATCATTCCAGGAGGTGGCCGCTGTCTGGACGTTGTCCGAGGCCAGGCCCTTGGGGAACTTGATCTCGGAAAGCTCTTTGCCCATTCGGACTTGGTGATGGAGGGTGCGGTCGAGGAAGAAGCGGCTCCGAGCCCACTTGGTCACGTGCTCCTTCTCGAAAAACACACGGTAGTGCCAAACATTGCCGGCCCGAGAGAGGCCGCCGTTGAGAATGGCGTGGATGAGCTCGAAATCGTCGGACTTCCTGTAGAGAGAGGCTACCTCGTAGGCGGCATCCTCAAACAGTTGGTCCCACGAGGCTAGGATGACCTCTCGCTCAGAAACATCACCGGCGAGGCTTGGATCGACGGGATGGCGCCGAGCCGCCGGATTTGGAAGCGAGCGGAGGCCCGCGACGGTGGGTGGAGGTTGGGGATCAGAAACGGGCTTGGCGGGCGAGACAGGAACAGGCGTATTGGGTTCGGGATCGGAAATCGGATTCGGCGGAACGGAGAACGGCGCGGCGGGCAAAGATTGAGAAGGGAGCTTGACCGAGGCAGGGGGAGCACCAATGGAGTTGTCTCCTTCTTCCACAAGCGGTGGCGAAGTTTCGACTCGAGACGAAGTCGTAGTGCCCGCGTGGCCCTGTAGAATGTTGAGTATCGCTTTGAAGGTAGATTCCACCTCTCGCTGAAATTCTTCGTGGCGCTGGGCGGCTTGGAGGGTAGAGGACTCGAGGCGGTCGACAGCGCCGCGGAGAGCCTCGATCTGGACTTGTTGGTCCATGATTTGGGCGGCGCCGACGGTGGCGGTCGGAGGTGGAACGAAGTTACGCTTGGGGTACGAGTACGTCGACGACGGGGGTGGAACAAACTCTTCACATGGTGGGGGCTCGAAAGGAGGGAGGGACCGGACGGAATCCACATCATCTTCAGCACCAACCACAGAGGGATTGAGAGAGGAATGAACACTTGGCAAAGGATCAGCAAAAGAAAGGAGAGGAAAGGCCGCCGGTGGAGCAACAGACGAGGTTAGAGGACCCCTCTCTTTCCAAGTACGAGTCCGAGCCTGTCCAGAGTCAACCCCGTTCCCTGCCCATCGAGTCCGACCCCGCCCGAAACAATTGCGCACGTGACAGCGCACGGCACCGAGAGCATCGTCGAGACGGAGCCGTCGCTCTATCCGCGCCACTGCCTCTACGTCCGAGATTTAATGATTTGCCGCTCCGGCGCCTCCGATAACCGCGACGGCGTGGTGCTAGCCGACTCCGCCCTCACCGTCAACAGCACCCTCGCTGATACAGGAGCGGGCCCGTCAGTTGTCACCACCGCCCTGCTAGCAAACCTCCCGAATGACGCGTGCGTCGACCGACTAACGGACGCCGCGGTGTCGCCTCTCCATGGACCGGACGGCCTACCTCTCATTACACGAGGCAAGGCTAGAATCATCTTTTCCGTAGGCGGCCGTCCTTTTCGCCACGTCTTCACCGTCATCGAGGGTAACCCGATGATTCTCTTGGGCAACGATTTCTTAGCTTCACATGCCGCCTCGATTCAACTCGCTGCAGATAGCGCGGAGGGTTCGATCACCCTGGACACTCCGTCGCCGGCGGCACGCGATACAAAAGTGAACGATCCCAATGACTGCAGGCCCCCCACGTTCCGAGTTTCGACTTCGCCGATGACTACGTATGCCGCGAAAGGGACCTGTGCCCTGGTCAGCACCTCGTCCACGAACCCGATCACCACCGACTTCTTCCGGAGCGCCGCCGCCCACGAAACCGGCGCCAGTCTAGTCCCTGAGCCGCTCTTCAACACCGCCGATGAATTCGCCGCCAAAGCGCCGGCGTCATGTGGCTCCGAGTACCTCCTATACACCCAGGACGCGGTCACGATTCCGGCGTTGCACCAGGCGACGTTTTATGTTCGCGTCCCCCTAGCCCTACGAGAACACGAGGGCTATGCAATGCTAGTGGACCGTCTCCCTGTCCGCGACGCCTTAGAGAACCCACCACTCGTTCGCCCTCAAGTGGAGTTTCCGCGCGAGGACCACACGGTGGCGGTTACGGTGATTAACTTCGAGCACAAGGCCCTTCACATCCCATCCTTCCATCCAGTAGCCTCCCTCCAAGTTCGATTCCAAATACACTCCGGAACCGGCCGGAGCGAAGGAGACGACGAGTCGTCGGACTTGATTGAGTCGCTCACTAACCCTCAACGAGAACTTCTCGAGTCCGCCAAGATCGATCCGGAGGACCACCTCTCGGAATCCCAACGTGACCGTATTCGACAAATGCTGGCCCGCCGCATTGGCGCCTTCGCTGTGGATCCGACCAGTCCGAATCACACTCACGTCATGGAGGTGGAGTTGCCCCTCAACCCTGGAAACCAGGCGACGTTTTATGTTCGCGTCCCCCTAGCCCTACGAGAACACGAGGGCTATGCAATGCTAGTGGACCGTCTCCCTGTCCGCGACGCCTTAGAGAACCCACCACTCGTTCGCCCTCAAGTGGAGTTTCCGCGCGAGGACCACACGGTGGCGGTTACGGTGATTAACTTCGAGCACAAGGCCCTTCACATCCCATCCTTCCATCCAGTAGCCTCCCTCCAAGTTCGATTCCAAATACACTCCGGAACCGGCCGGAGCGAAGGAGACGACGAGTCGTCGGACTTGATTGAGTCGCTCACTAACCCTCAACGAGAACTTCTCGAGTCCGCCAAGATCGATCCGGAGGACCACCTCTCGGAATCCCAACGTGACCGTATTCGACAAATGCTGGCCCGCCGCATTGGCGCCTTCGCTGTGGATCCGACCAGTCCGAATCACACTCACGTCATGGAGGTGGAGTTGCCCCTCAACCCTGGAGTACAACCGCACCGCCACGCGCCGTCCCGAGTGGGGCGCGAGGGCGAAAAGATTATTGAAGACGAGGTTTGCAAAATGGAGTCCGCGGGCATCATTCGTAAATCCAATTCGTCCTGGGCTTCTCGTGTTGTCTTGGTCACCAAGAAAGACGGCTCGGTACGCTTCTGCGTAGACTACCGTGACGTTAATTCCAAGTTGCGGATCGAAGATAGTCCTCTCCCTCTTACGGTCGAGGCTATCGATCGACTAACGTCCGGCCACGGCCGTCTCGATTCACTGTTCTTGTGTACCTTGGACCTGGCTTCTGGGTTCTGGGGTATCCCGATTAAGGAGTCCGATAAGTATATCACAGCGTTCACTACTCACCGCGGCAAGTACGAGTTCAACTACTTACCGTTCGGCGTTCAATCCGGTCCCTCCTACATGTGCCGCGTGATGGATGCCGTTCTAGGTGGACTCGCGTGGGAAATCTGCATGCCCTACTTGGATGACGTCGGAGTCTGGTCTACAGGAGTTGGCGCGTCCCTCGAAGAGAGGATAGAAGCCTCCTTCGAGCAGATGCTGCGTCGTCTCGATCTCGTTTTGGAACGCCTCATATGGGCCGGCCTTACGTGCAAAATGTCAAAGTGCGTCTTCTTCGCCACCTCCGCCGAGTACTTAGGCCACGTCGTCTCGCGCGAAGGCCTACGGATGGACCCGAAGAAGATCGAAGCGGTCTCGAAGATTGACCCGCGGGGTATAAATTCACTCGAGGCCGTTCGTTCCTTCCTAGGGCTATGTTCGTATTATCGCCGTTTCATTCGCCGCTTCGCTATCCGTGCCGCATCATTGACCTCGCTCACGCGCAAAGGATGCGACGTCGCGTCCGAGTCGCAAACCGAAGCTTGCCGCATGGCTATCGAGGACCTCAAGAAAGCTATCTCCGAGGAACCGGTCCTCGCCCCTCCTCGAGAAGACCGTCCGTTCATTGTCAAGACCGATGGCGCTAGTAAACTCGGCATAGCCGGCATCCTAGCCCAAAGGGACGACGAGGGACGCGAGCGCGTGGTCGCATATTACGGCCGTAGCCTGAGCCCCGCGGAACGCCACTGGACTGTTACAGAGATTGAGCTTTTGGCCGCGTTAGAATCCATTCGGAATTGGAGACCCTACTTGTGGGGCCGCCATTTCACCCTCGTCGTCGATCATTCCGCGCTACGATGGCTCCACACGATGAAGGACCAAGTGGCCGGCGGCCCAGCCTCGCGGCTTATGCGTTGGGTCTTGAAGCTAGCGGAGTACCGCTTCGATGTGATTCATAAACCAGGTGTTACCCATTGGGACGCCGACGGCTTATCTCGCCTAGTAGCGCTCGAGCCGGAACATGATCCATCTCCTTCCCCCTCAGAGACCGGCGCCGATGTTGTCGCGGCTATTGCCCCTCCTCCTCTCACGGCCCGCCGCCAGCTAGCTCGTGAGCGTCAGGACCGCCAGTCCCCTAATCCCTCGGAGTCTATCGTCCGGTCGTACCTCGATGTCGGTACGCCGGATGACGATGAGCTACGCCAAGCACTCGCCGCCGACGAGTTCGCTCAGTCCATTCTTCCTGAGCTCTCGTCGCGCTCGCCGGAAAATGGTTCGGTGACCGCGGCAGAGTCGCCTCAAAATCGCGATGAGCCATCCAGTAAAAATTCTCGTTTCCGTCTTCAGGAAGATTTGCTTTACTACCGCTCCCACGGCGAGGCGGGGAACCTCCTCCGTTTATGCATCCCGGAATCTCTACGAGATTGCTACCTCCGGGCTTATCACGACCATCTAGGTCACCCAGGCGCAACTCGAATGGCGTCGCTTCTCCGTTCTCGAGTGTACTGGCCAGGCCTCTCCGCCTCGGTCGCTGAATACGTCCGAGAGTGCCATGAGTGCACCCTTGGCAAGCCCCTGTCGCGTCCTCTCGCCCATCCCTCCGGTCTCTCTATCGGCGCCTATCCGTTCGATATCGTCTACTGCGATATCCTCTCGATGGCCCCTACCCACGATTTCGTAGCCGGCGGTTCTGGTTTCGACAAGCTGATTGTTTTCGTGGATTCTCTCTCGCGTTGGATAGAGGCCGAACCTTGTAATGGAAACCCCTCGTCGGCCAAATGTCTCGACGTTTTCATGCGCCTCATCGTCGCTCGTTACGGAGTCCCTCGTCAGCTTCGTACGGACGCCGGTTCAAATCTTTGCTCTCGATTAGTGGTCTTGGTTCTCGAAGCTACTGGCGCTGATTTAGGCACCACGGAAGCCTACCGCCACGAGGGCGTAGGATTGGTCGAGCGAGCCCAACAAACTCTAATCACAATGGCTCGAGTCTCGGATGAAGGCGGCGCGCATTGGGCGGATCACCTCCCTTTCCTCCTTATGTCCATGCGAGCGACGGCCGGTCGCGTCGTTCCCAAGTCGCCGGCCGCTGTCTTGTTCGGACGTGAGCTGCGTCTCCCTGCTCAACTGGCGGACCCAACGCCAGTGCCCAAGATGCTGCCGTCACGCTCGCCGTTGAACGCCGTCGCATACGCTACCGAGCTCAACAAGAAGCTCCTCGAGTCGTGGCGTTGTGCCCTCGAAGCCACTCAAGATTCACAGCGCGAGTCCATGCGATCGGCCGCGCAAAAATCTCGTCTCGATATCACCTTCAAGCCTGGTGATCGGGTGTGCAAGCGAATCCCCGGCCACGCTAACAAACTTCAATACCTCTACTCCGGTCCCTACCGAGTAGAGGAAGCAATCTCGGCTACGCGCTATCGCCTCCGCGACCTCGAAAATCGCCGCGTCAAGGATGAAGTCCATATCTCCAACCTCCGTCCGTATTACACCGTGGTGGATGAGTCTCCCGTGGAACCTGATGAGTATCTCGTCGAAGAGTTACTTGGTCACAGGGGCGATGGATCGTCGCGCAAATATCTCGTCAAGTGGCGCGGCTACCCTCGTTCCGAAGCTACTTGGGAGCCTAGGATTGAATTGCTTCGTCGATGCTCCGATCTGGTCGAGTCCTATGACCTCGCCGCCGACCGATCTCGTTCGTCTCCGTCCTCAGAGTCTTCGGAAATCCAGCCCGCTCCTTGGCTGTCTTCTCAAAACAGCTCAAGCCCAACGGAAAATCTTCCGGACCTTCCTTCGAGCCGAACGCGTTCTCGTTCTCATGCGTAGCGCTAAGTCGTATAGAGACGGAGGAAGACGTAGCGTCGCGTCAGCGCCCTAACCCAGCGCAACTGTCCGAGCAGAACTCCTGTAAAAGGGAGAAAGTGGCAGGATGTGACGTACAAAATCGGAAGCCGCCGCGCTAAGCTGCCGATTTTGTGCTCAACAAATGGATCCATGGGTTACATTCTTCCTCAGTTTCTTCAGTCTCCGCATACGTCTTGACGTAGTCTTCTGTCTTCGGGCTCGACATCGGGAGACGTCTCGATTTGAGTCGGGGGGTGTTGTATTCAGGCCTCTCGGCGTGAATATTTCGGCATGAGCGCGCTCCTTCTGAGTTATATATCGTCTTCTATGTTCGTCGTGGTCACGCAAGGCGTGCCGATTCGGATTCTCCGTGGGCTCCAGTCCTGGTTCGCCGATTTTCGTCTCGAAATTCGAAGATTTGAGTTTTATTTTTACCGTTACGGTAATTGTCCACGCGTTTAAGGTAAGAGATGCAGGTAACAGAACTGGCCCCCCCCCTTCTGCAGTTCCCTCCCCTTCTGCAGTTCCCTCCCCCTTCTGCAGTTCCATCCCCCCTCTGCAGTTCCCCTCCCCCCCTCTCTCCATTCTCTGCGTTTCCCTTCTCTATTCCATGCGTTTCCCGGGGCAAGCCGGGAAAGACACGTGAATGTGAGGGAAAGTTGGGTCAGTACTGTGTTTTCACCCCCCCTCTGCAGTCCTCCTTCCCCTCTCTCCATTCCCTGATTTTCTCGGGCCAGGCCGGGAAAAATACGTCAATGTGAGGGAGGATTGGGTCAGTATTGTGATTCCCCCCTCCGCGGTTCCCCCCCCCTTCCGCAACTCTCCTCCCTCCCCTCTCTCCACTCCCTGATTTTCCCGGGCCAGGCCGGGAAAAATACCTGAATGTGAGGGATGATTGGGTCAGTGTTGCGATCTCACCCCCCTCGGCAGTTTCTCCCCCCCCCCCTTTCGCTCCCCCCTTCCCCCCCCTCCGCTCCTCCCCTCCCCCCCCCCCTCCGCTCCTCCCCTTCCCCTCCGCTGTTCCCCCCCTCCGCCGTTCCCTTCCCCCCCTCCGCGCGGTTCCCCCCCTCCGCGCGCCAAGACGGCGGCCCTTCCCCCCCTCCGCGCGTTGAGGCGCCGTCTTCTCTTCCCTCAACCCCCCGCGCGAAAGTCCCCCAGCGCGTTCCTCAGCGTTCCCCAGCGTCCCTCAGCGTCTCCCAGTGTCTCTCAGCGCCCCCCCCCTGTCCGTCAGCGATGTCCCGCAGCGCGTCTTGCAGCGTCCTTCAGTGTCCTTCTGCGTCCTTCAGCGCTGTCCCGCAGCGCTTCCTTCAGCGTCCTTCGGCGCTGCCTCGCGAGACTCGAGGCAGGACTCGCGAGGGCACTGGATTTTACTCTGTAGTCCAAAACGGAGTCCGAATTGTGTTTTGACCCCCCGAGCCCTCGTTCCCTCGCTCTCTCTCTCTCTCTCTTCTTTTTCTGGTGGGCACTCCTGAATCTGCTCACCAGAGGGGGTTCGTTTAACGTATGTTTCCGGCCTGTCACCGTGAATGTTTGAGTGCAGAGTGTTGATTTGTGTGGTTTTTGAGCCATTGTATCGCCTGTTGGTGACCTGCAGCCCCTGAGTACCCCCAAGCCCCGAGTCTTCCGAGTCGTCCTTTCGAGTCTACGAGTCCCTACGAGTCCCAAGTAAGCGGTAACTGCTCGCCGCGCCCTTTCTTACATCCTCCGACCCTCCGGTTCGCGTTCCGTGCCACTCTCCCGTCCATCTCTCATGCCCGTCATTTGCCCTCCCCGTTCTTCCGATGAGCCCGTTCCGGGCTCCCCGGATGGACCGTGCGCCGCGCTAGCCGCCGGTGCGCCTCCGCGGCTCGTTTCCAATGAGGAAACGAGCTTCGCTCCGACAGACTTACGATTACGAAAGCAAAGCTCTTTATTCTGCCAGACGCACCCTCATCACATTCCAGAGAGATACCATACCTTCTAGCGGGCGCCTCGGCGACCACTACGAGATGCAGACTATGCGGAAAACACCGTGAAAATTCGACACACCTGGCCAGATGCCCTTCCACAACACAACAAATCTTTCTCGACCGTAGAAGTAGAAGCAGTGACAGGCTACACGCCTTAAAAGCGAAACTAGGGGGTTCCACGACATGCCGTATGAATCAAGTCATTTCATCACGTGCCCCTGCTTCAAGACGGCACTCACCGCATACGTCAAGAAGGCCATCTATGATGAGCGCGAGGTCATCTTCACCGACAAAGGAGCCGTGACTCAGAACAGCTCTGAGAGGGTCGGCAGCGTGTGCCTCCTGTACCGGAACAAGGGCGTGAACATGGACGGCATCCACTACGCGGCTGCCACGGACTGCGGCCTCCTGCACATCAACGGCACCGTCATCGAATCCTTCCGCGTGCTGCTGGCGCAGAGGGACATACACGACCCACGCATTGGAGCATACGGGACGTGGCAAGAGGATGTGCATCGCAAGCTTGGGCTGTCTGTGAACGACGATCAGAGGGAGGCGTGGGTCGAGGACGTCAGGCGTCGCGGTGCGCGCAGTCTGCAACGTCGCACTGACGCCTACAAGATCCGTCGTGCGGTGATGCGACGTGAGCAGAAGAAGAAGCGGAATCTCGAGCGCAAGTCGGCGTCGAAGGAGCACACATACAAGGCCCATGAAGAACCAGATAAACCGGCGCGCGCGGGGAAGGGTGTACCAGGAGCTTGTGCGTGCACTGTCGCAGCGAAATGCTCCAACAAAGGGTGCCCCCTAACGGAACCTCGAACGCGCGCACAAACAAGGCCTCCCAGGGCAGAAAGCCGAAGATCAAGACCCCACGGGAGCTCAGCACCCCCGTATACAAAACCAATCAAAAAGGAAACCTAGTCATGAGTGTAAATCTGAAGCTAGTAGCACGAGCGCTCGACATGGTGGAGCGGCTCGCCTAAAAACGAGCGCTCCCTCAAGGCGCACCGCCTCCCACCCGGTTGGCACCCACGCAGGGCGTATGGGTTCACGTTGACACGCCCTCGAGGGCCCATTACAGTAGCTTGGGCAAGGTGTTAACCCATCTGGCCTCTTACAAGTGTTGACGCAGGGCACAACAAGTGTTGACACGGTGTTGACGCATTTCCACTCGTCACTGTTGCGGTTGCTGGTTGCTGATTCTGCTTGCTTTAGCGGGCAGCGCGGCAGCGCGCGCGAGGGAATGCGCGGTCAAATGACAAAATGCCTATCGGGACACGCGCAGGTGGAACCGCAGGCGACGCGCAGCGCGCAACATGAGCGTCGGCCGGTCGGTCGCGCGCAGCGAGTGCGGCGAGCAGCCGGTCCACGGCCACGAAGGCGGCGGCGGGCACCGCCGGCGCACCTCCGCCCGCCGCCGCTGCCTCCCCACGCAGTAGGCGGCCCACGCGTGCACAAGGAGTAGCACGGTCCCATCGTGTGCGGGCGCGCCGGCGCGCCGCCCGTGTAGCGGCAGCAGCGCAGCGCGCGCAGCAGCAAGTGCTGGCGCGCAAGCTCCAAGTCGGCCATGGTGCCCGTGCCGAAGAGCAACTCTCCCCACTTGCCACTTGGCCGTGCAGCTCCTCGTGCGCGCGCACGCGCGGCACGTAGCATTCAGTGGGTGTGTGAGTGCGTGCGGGTGCGTGGGTGCACAGTAGTACACAGCACCGGCAGTGTGGTGTTAACCCGCTGCTGTTACCAACACTTGCAGATTGAGGTGTTAACGCATGTGCCACACCTAGCCAATGGAGGTGTTAACGCAAAGTGGGTCAACACCGGGTAAACGTGAACCCATACACCCTGCACCCACGGCAGACGCTCCATACATCAGACGCCTGACACCCGGCACGAAAAGGAATACGACGAAACCGGTAGCCCGGCGGCGTAGAAGGAAGGAGAGCGCTAAGCCGTCGGGGACCGGTACACACCGTCTGCCACTGGAAACCCACTTCACCCAGCCCCTAGGTAGAGCACGAGGGGACGCGCCGCAAGGCAGGTGGAGGGGTGGTAAGGAAAGCGGGCGAGGCTACAGGGAGATTTCGCAGGGTCGCGCGCGCGGCGAGATTTTTAAGAAGTTTTTTTTTAACGAGTGGAAGTGCGTCAACACCGTGTCAACACTTGTTGTGCCCTGCGTCAACACTTGTAAGAGGCCAGATGGGTTAACACCTTGCCCAAGCTACTGTAATGGGCCCTCGAGGGCGTGTCAACGTGAACCCATACGCCCTGCCCGGGAAGCAAGCTGCGGACCCCCTTGTTGGTGATGGCCAAAAGCCCTAACGATACCAGTCCGGGTGCACCACCTTTCGTGCTTCCCGAGCTTGGTCTTCGCGAACCGGACGTCAGCGTACGTGTGCTCCTTCCAGCACTCCCACTCCTCTCCATCAGCCTCCAGGGGGACTCCCTTCAACCACTTCACGACACACTCCACCTCTGTGCCCTCCTTTGCCGCCTCGGCCACCGCCTCCTTCACCTCTGGGTCCTTCCAGCACTTCGCGCACAGAATGTGTGTGGTCGACGCCTTCTTCCCTCGTCCATGTGCCTCGATCATGTAGATCGGCTCACGATGCGGTCCCGGCGACGACTCTTCGGACTCGGAGCCTCCCCACTCTTGCTGGGAGTGGGTGTCCTCCGGGGGACCACCCTCTCCCTGCCCACAGAGTGCGGGGGGGGGGGGGGCTGAGGGGAGAGCAGGTGGCGGGCGCGGTCGCCATTCTCGCCGCTCTCGCGGCAGGTATTTTACTCTTTAGAACCACCTTAAACTAGCATAGCGGGCTTTTTCAAGAATTGTTTTTTTCAGCGATGTCGCTGTGGGGGAGTGTTTAACCTGAGTTGTTTTGTAGGGGTTACTATTCCCGAGGGGTGACGTCATCGTCGTCGCCGCACCGTCATTGGCTTGTCGCGCTAGCTAGCCTTCAATGGTTTTGTACTCTGATCTACTCCTACTAGTACATTGCTCTAGAGTAGAGTACTCACAGTCACTGGGCCCAAGATGCGTTGGGCTAAACACATATCACGAAAGAACGGAAGACGAGAGAGAGCTCGCGGGTGTGCGAGGGGCGAGGTGCGTCGGGAGTGCAGCTTGGGCACGATGCTCCGCCTGCTCCTCCTCCTCTGCGTCTGCTCTACGGCTGCGCTCGTACTACGCGGCCCAGGCCCCGCCCCTCGCACCTTCCGCACTGGCAGGCCAATCATGGGCGCGCGCAAGCCCGGCGTCTCGACACCAGATGACCTCGCTGCCTTTGTTGCCGCCGCTGGCGACAAACTCATCGTGCTCGATGTGAGGAACCCAGACTTTGAGAAGGAGCCAGGAAAGCCATGATCCACGTTGTTGCCGGAAACGGGGGGGGGGAAGTTTGATGGGGCGGGTCATGAGCCCTCGGCTGCGTGCACGGGCAGATGGGACTCAATCGCGCTGATGCTGTGCAGCGGGAAGGGATGGAGAAGAGCTTTGAGGGAGGGAGGCGACCCGCACTGGCGCGTACGATCCGTGCGAGGCCTTACGTGCTGCTGATGGATATCGTCCATTCCTATCGGGCCCTGCTCAGGTGATGGGGAGTCCTCGAAGATTGCACCGATCGCCAGCAGCGCTCCGCCCACCACAGTATGTCACGCATAGCCTTACACCTGATGAGGAAGCCCCCAATGCAATGAGCGTTACCACCGCAGAGGTCTGCTCGCCTCACTCCGCTCACTCGTACCCCATCGATTGGATCGCTCATCAGGGCCGTCAGCGTGCAGTCAATGTCGTCTACGATAGGGCGTCAGACTCCATGGATTTGTCACTCATTCCTTCTGAGTGGATCACCGAGGGAGGTGGGTTGTTGCGCTTTAACAAATCAGCCAGCCTGCATGGATGGTGCTTATCCGCAGGAACCTGCTCGCTCGCGCTGTACCGCACTGCTTCTTGCCAGATACCGACAAGCCGCCTCCGTTGCCCAGGTGGCAAGGAGTCCGTGCCTATCATCACCCATTGTGGCGGTGGTGGTCGGGGGCAAAAAGCTCGCCTTTACCTTGAGGCGAACGGTTTTGGAAACGTCGTCAATGGCGGAGGACCCGAAGACGAAGAGTGCTGGGCAGTATTCGGCAGCAAGTGAGAGTCCAGCTTGTCGTGGCCGCCTGCCAATGCGCCCGTGCCATCGTACATTGCATGGCTATGCGCTTGGCGCCAAGAAGAATCTTCCCTTCTTGTAGCAGCTAGCGACTTGCCGCTCATTCTGGTTCTGAGTTGATGCATTCTACGCGCGTCCGCGCGCATAGGACATACAGAATAAGCAACTGGAGCAAGCAGCTTACAGGCGCCTGCATCTCATCGGGAGCTTCCAAGCGCTGGCTAGAAAGAGGAATTGTGTTGATTGCCGCCCTTGTAAGCATATGCAATCAATGTTGCAAGCACATACTGCCACTTGGCAAAGGATCGTAAAGGCTGCGGTCGCAGACCGCTTGATAATCAACCCTGAGAAGCTGAGACACCGAGGTAGTATAGTAATGAGGCCAGGCCAGCCGTGTGCTTTGTGGAACCTGCGCGCCGCTGACCAACCACCGTGTCAATCGTGCCCATCTCTGCTACCGCCCGCGGCTGACAATCTAGCGCTATAGAGCTAGGGTGGTCTAACCTAGGGGGTGCATAAAAAGTCAATTTTGAGATGAGACCCAATGAACAAAGTAACTAGCCAACAAACATCTAGAGCTCGAGTTCTGCCGCTCCGATCGCAGAGCGCGCACCGCGTAAATGCAGAATACAGGTTTCGTTACACGTCTATAGGGTGATGGAACGGGTTTGGTCCGTGTTCTTACATAACGTCAACGTGACCTTCTAGCGTGGGGGGGGGGTTCGCATCTTTTGTTCATACAACTTACGCGATACTGACAACACCCTCTGCACCAATGTAGTTACATCGTTCTTGAAATTTTCATCTATCATAATCGCATTCAAATCATGTTCATTTGGATTCTGAATGTTCTTCATCTGATGTTTTAACCTCTCGTTCTCGGCAATTTGCGTGAGCTGATCGTAATTAACATACCCTCTATCGAAACGCCTGAATGATATGTATGCCCTGATGAACTTGCCGTATTTGTCATCATCAAGCTCATTCACGAATTTTCGTACAGCTCCTTCTCCTTGTTGTTATTCAGAGCTCGATCAATTTCGTACCGCCACATGTAGTTGTCGGATGCCGTGCTACTAAGGATATTCTTGATATTGTTCGGATTTAGTATTGTTACGTAATCTATGTTAACATCGCTAGTGCTGGGCATGTATGATAGTATCGTATAATAGTATCGTACATTTTTTTGTGTCACGCACCAACTCGAGCGGGATGCATCAGTCCTCTTGCCAAACGAGTGGGTTGGATAGCGCTACCCTCATGATCCCCACGATCCTCCGCGATTGAACGCTTTTCCATGCGGTGGGGGTGATGGCGATTGAACGCGTTCCACGTGTAGGCTGATGGTGATTGAACGCTTTTTCCATGCGGTGGGGGTGATGGTGATTGAACGCGTTCCACGTGTAGGCTGATGGTGATTGAACGCTTTTCCATGCGGTGGGTGATGGTGATTGAGCGCTTCTCGCCTCGCAAGTGCTAGTACCCGCCGGGCCACAAATGAGCAGCGTAGCCCGCGGGCACCCGGATAATAACCAGCGACAAAACACCACCATATCCAAGCCACAGGTAACAACCCAGCGAGACATCCCAGGCGCATCCGAAAAAGAGACATCCAAAAGGCCTGCCCCGAACCCGCACTCCGAATCAGAACCAGGCTCTTGGTAGTGCACGGAGCCGGACCCCGGAAACCGAAGACAAAGGAAGGAAGGGGGTAAAGGGAGGAGGCGGAGGAAGGGAGTACAAGGGCGGTGTCGTAGCAGTGACAGGGTAACCTAGATCTAGCTAGTAGGCGAGTAGCCCAGAATCTTCAATTTTTTTTAGAACCTGCCAGGCCAAGGGTACGCAGGCGCGCTCTCTCAAAGTGCGCTCTACAAGCGCGGGCAACCGTAGCATCGCAGCGCATACAAGGCGCGTGATACAAAGCCAATAAGATTGCACACAACACGCGACGCCGACCGCCGACAGCACATGATTGATTTCTCTTTGTATGCATGGCAACGTTACTGTCGCTAAAGTGCTGATGATCTAGGCTCGACACCAAGCCTCAAGTATGCCTCAAGGCTAAGCGCCCCTACGTGTCTCCTCTAAGCGGAGTGCAGCTTCCAACATGGCCTCGAAGTCATACGTCGCTAATCCATCCGCTCCGACGCGGATCGGCGCCTCGGCCTCACGTTCGGCGGCAACACTAACAGCCGCCTGACTGAGCAGATCATCGGGTTCGATGGGCACTTCAGGATTGATTTCGTTGAGGGTTCGCGCATCGCAATTGGAGAAGATGGCGTATTGATATGGCAGATTGGGGATGGATGGCAAGTAGCGATGTGGATGAACACCAAGCTCATCCCGTAGCAGCGCGCCGTTCTCAATGACTGTAGTGCCAAGGACGAACGTCGGCGCGTTTGGCTCAAGTAGCACGCGTGCAGTTCGAACATAGCATCGCCAGACGTCATGGGTGATGAAGGGTGGGTCGATCACAACTGCTCTAAAAGCGTGGCGTAACTCTGAAGGAACGTCCTCGGGTTTGCGAAAGTCGTAGTGTATGTACCCTGGCTCTCCAATGCCGAGATCGGGATCAAAGTCGAAGAGCCGGCTGTCGGAGCGCTCGCTTTTCGATAGCGCAAAGAAGAGCGAGGGTGTGGAAAGGAAAGCAACATCAAGCCACGGGCCCACCCTGCTCCTACTGCCTCCTCCTTTAGCGATTTGCCGTGCGCTCTGTGTCACCATGTCCTTCAGATCGATCTGGAGTACTTGCTCACGAATAACGCGCGCAATCTTGGCCACCGTTTCGGCAGAGTACCAGTACTGATTTAGATCTGCAGCACTTCCCGTGTGGTCCTCTTCGTGAGTCGCGAGCCAATCGGCCGCATTCTGTACGAGATTCTCATCGTCGGTGCTAGCCGTGGCCGCCGGCGCCACCTCGTCATCAGCTTGCGTGCACTTGCCATCCTCGGCGCATGCCACTGACGAGCGTGCAGTGAAGCTAGTACCAAGCTCAGCACCAGTGGCCTCCTCAATGATGGTCTCCATCCCGCTGCCATGGACAGCTCCGTCGCCTACAGAATTCTCGCGATTGGCACTCCCATCGCGCTCATGGTCCAGCTCCTCGTCCTCGCGGAGTATCCGATCAAGGCCTTCCAAATCAAGCAACTCTTCCTCGCCGATTGACTCTTGGTACGTGGTGCTGCTCACCTCAGACATGCCGTCATCGAGCGGTTTCCTAGTCGGCCTTCTCTTGCCCCCCTCTCGCGACTCTCGCCGAGATTTGCCGTATGATTTCCCCGCGGCAGCCCGTTCGCGAGTGCGCGCCGCTTGTTTGGCGCTCACCTTACCGACAAGCACCACCTCAGGGAGCTCCAGCGATCCCGAGACGATCCGTGGGTCGTCAAGCGCGTGACCAATCGCCTCTAGATCGTAACCGGTCGCTTCGTCGCCAGCTTCGAATAGCCTAGACAAGTGCGTACGGACCGCAAACACTGTGTCGTTCACG
>CM030932.1:8960065-8985065 GCA_018136815.1 Isochrysis galbana | reverse complement strand
CCCTACCTTCTCTTTCTCTTTAACTCCCAGCCCTTCTGCATTTGTCCTCCCGATTTCCCCCCTTCCCCCTATGGACTCCCGCTTCTACGTTCGATGTCCGCGCTGCGCCACTGTGCTGCCTGCCCCTTCAACACGCGCTCTCCTCCTTTCCTCCACTTGCCAGCTCCCACCCCTCCATTTTCCACACTACGATGAGCATGCTGCACTGCACGGCACCCCAGCTCTCGCCTCTTTCCTTCTCTCACACACCTCGCTTTGCTCATTGTACTCTGAGCGGCACGCACGCCCTACTTTGTGCCGTATCGAGGCTCACCTCATGGTTCGTGTCTTTTGTTTCCTTGCAGGTTCTCACCCGAGAAAGATGACGGAGCTAATGCAGGTCTGGGGATCGAGCGCGACGTGCTTCAGGAGGTCAAGCGGGCGCACCCTGAGCTCTCCTACGCCGACATCTGGACGCTCGCCGGCGCGCACGCCATTGAGATCGCTGGTGGACCACCCATCGACCACCGACTCGGTCGAACCGATGCAAGTGACGGCTCAAGCTGCCCCGCCATTGGCCGGCTGCCCGACGCATCGAAGGGTGCTGAGCATCTTCGCGAGGTGTTCTACCGTATGGGTTTCAACGATGAGGACATCGTCGCTCTTTCCGGCGCGCACACCCTCGGGCGCTGCCACAAGGTGGGCGCTGATGCACGGCCTCCATCGGCCGCCTTCCTTCACATCACGTGCTGAAATTTGCGTTCCCCACGTGCAGACGCGCTCAGGCTTTGATGGCCCATGGACACAAGACCCGCTCAAGTTCGACAACACTTACTTCCAGAACCTGCTCAATCTCGATTGGAAGCCTCGCGCGTGGGAAGGCCCGTTGCAGTACGAGGATCCATCAAAGAAGCTCATGATGCTCCCCACTGACATTGCGCTCAAGACGGATCCCAAGTTCAAGAAATGGGCGCAACTCTTCGCCAAGGACGAGGCCGCTTTCCGCGCCTCGTTCAAGAAGGCGTATGAACGCCTCCTCTCGCTCGGCTGCCCAGAGAATGTGGTACCTGGTGGCACCGATTCATCGTCTCCCTCGCAGTCCGAGGTGGAATCGCGCGCCATCCTCGAGCACTGCATGCATGGATCGCTCGAGCACGCGCAGGTGTGTCGAGTGCAGGCGCTGTGTTGCCGGTGAGGTGGCGGGTGGGGATGTGTGGATGGGAAAACCATGAGTATGCCCAAGCTGCTGCCTGGCCCAAATCCAGGCTGTTCGCATCTTGCACGGCCATCTTTATATCTTGAGATCGCTGCCGCACTGCAAGGCAAGCACGCCCTCTCGGGCCACCGGTGACAGGAGATGTAGTCAATCGCACTAAAACGCTGCCGCGAGATCCATTCAACACCACATCCGCCCTATTGCGAGTTTGGTACTTGCTGCTCATAGGGCGCAGCTTCTTGAGCAGTATCTTGGAGACGTTTCTTCTCTCCGTGTGCGATTCCCAGTCGCTAACCCTGCTGAATTTTGTCTCGTTCAATCCCCCACCCCGTAGGCAGCCCGTGCGGCAGGCGGAAACCCCAAGTGGATCGAGCCTCATTCGAACCGTACCGCGCTACACAAGGCGGCCTTCTGGGGTCACGCGCACATCGTCCCTTGGCTGCTCTCGGCCGAGCCCAACGGATGCGGCCTCGATCCCAACCTGCGCGACTACAATGGCGACACGGCATTGCACGACGCGGCGCGCTTTGGGCACTCGGAGGTCATCAAGCAGCTGCTTGACCACGGCGCGTCGACCAAGATCAAGAACAACAAGGGGCAGACCCCGTCCGCTGCCGCGCTCGAGAATGGCAAAGACCTTGCACACGAGGGGCTTCTGGAGCAATCTTGCACCCTTCTCTGAGCGCATGAAGGCAGTGTTGACATGAAAGGCTCAATGTACGCGATCTGGTGACGGTGCCTGCATTGAAGGCGATTGTGGCCGACAGTGGCACTTGTGAGCGTAGCGCCTTCGACGTCAAGAAATGTAGTGTTGGTTGCTCTTATGCGAAGCATTGCGGACGTCAGTTGTCATGCACTCGGTGCCCTATCGTGGTCGTGCCATTGCAAGTTTCATCCCATGAGGGATGGAGCCCAACCGATGGTTTTCGGCGTGGCATTGGATGCAAAATGTGCCGGATGTCGGTCGTTTTAGGTCGTTAGAATAAGAACAAGGCCAAGACAATGTTGCGGCGCAAGCAAGGGTTCACACAAGCTGCAGCTGCTTGAATAAAAAATTCATAATGTTCTTACCGCACTCGCGGCGCATGGAACTTGGGGTTGTGGCAGAGAAATATCCGGATAGCTATCCACTGGATATTTGTTTGGGCTGATTTTGGCAGAGCCAGCTATCTCTGGATATTCGGGTGGGAGCATTAGATACTTGGTGGATATTTGGGTGAGTGTGGGGGGCCAACGCGAAAACAAAACCCTCGTAGATCAAAAAAAAACCACCGAGGGGCGCGTAGCTCGCCTGGTTGCTGGGGTCACTAGTCACTAGCGAAGTCCCATAGCCACAGAGAGGACCATGGTGCAGATACGTGTCGCATCCGCGATCGACCCTTTACGGTTATAAGGATTGACCGGCCGACCCGCGCTCTTTCCATGATCCCGCCACGCTTCCTCCTGGCTGTCTTGCCTGCCGTGCGCGCTTGTCTCCTTGCACAATGCCATCGCCTGGGTCCCTCCTTGCTCTCGCGTTGGTCCCGCTCGCTTCCCTCTCTCTCCCCCGCGCTAGTAGCGGGCGCTAGCGCTAGCTCCCGTCCTCGTTGTATTAGGTGTTCGCCGCTAGGGGGGCTTTCCCCAGCGCAGGGGCTGCTTTCGTTCATCAGCGTTTTCATTTTCATTTATTAAGAGGTGTTCTACGATTCCCTCCTTACCTGCTACTTATTTTTCGCGCGTAGCAACTATCGTTAAAACGATAGGGTCATGGAGCGCGCGCCGCCGCCCGCTCTCGCTGCCGCCGCCCTCGCCGCGATGGACGAAGGGCTCATGGACACCCCCCTGTCGCCGAAGCGACCGAGACAAGACGACCCGCCCGACCAGGTGGGCGCAAGAGCCAGCGGGCCGCGCCCGAACACCACAGAGGACAGAGCAACCCAAGTCTGCATGCTGGCAACAGCCAGCATGCAACACACCCACTCCGTCTTAGGTAGCGCACCGAGGCCGAACCCCGGAAACCAAAGAAAAAGGAATGAAGGGGGGCAGGGGAAGAGGTGGGGAAAGGGAACTTAAGGGCGGTGTTAGTAGAAGCGGGAGATCCCGTCAATAGTAGGTGTGTAGCCCAGAATCTTCAGATTTTTTTTTTATTTTATTTTTCGCGCGTAGCTGCTGTCGATTCGCCATCGGATGGTCGATGGTCCACCCCAGGGGCTCGGTCGGCGGCGCTAGCGAAGTGCCGACCGGCCGATAATTCAACGGAAACTCCTCGGACGGACGATATCAATAGGAGAATCACCGAATGGACGAACGAAAACGGCCGTGCCTTCTGCGCTTTCCGACCTCACGCTCCTCCTGGCACTCCAGCTAGCGAAGCTTGGAAATATGGCACGGGAGACAATGCTCACAACCCCGTCATCTGTCAGCCATATCTCCGCCGCAATCTGTGTGAGGCCGGCTGCGGAGTGTGTGAGTGTGTGGGTGTGGATCGGACGACGAACACATTCGTACGCTTCTTCGCTCGATGGTGATATTCCACATCTCCTCCACCTGCTGCAGGAGCGAGCCTGCGGCGGGCAAGCCCATTTCGCGTCGCATCATTGCGACGTCCTCGGTGAGCTGCCCGCCGGGAGGGGTGCCAAAGTGCCGAACGGCTCCCTCAGTGCGCGACGAGCGAGGGCATTTTGGGGCGGAGTTCGTGGGGGCCGCGGCGCGGGGGAGGGGGCGGGGGGCCGGGGGCGGGGGGCCTGTGTCACGCTTTCGTCGCGTGCTTTGTCGCGCTTCCGTCACGCACAATACAATAATGTATTGTCCTATTGTGCCTATTGCCTATTGTCCTTGTTTGTATTGTAGTATTGTATGACTGACCGTCATTCGTACATACAATATTGTGCATAATCTATAGTCTACATGTATGTAGAATGACGGAACCATTCGCACATGCCTGACCGTTACGACATTCGCCGCATAACGCATAACGCCGCACAACGCATAGCACCCCGCATGCCCCTCAGCCGTAGGTAAATGACGTAGAGTATAAATGTGTTGTGCACTTAGAAGCGTTTACGTACGCGCCCGAGTCGCGTGGCTCAATGGTATGCGGTCCTGCTTGCAGGATTGCGACACCAGGTTGAATCCGGTCGTCCTTCCCCCCCCCGCTCCCCGCTCCCGCTGTAAGGCGGAAGGGGTGGGCGTGGGGATGGGGATGGCCCGCGCACTCGACTTCGACTTCGACTTTTGTCTCCGCAAGAAATAAGAAACCCCCACCCCACCCCATCCCGCGCCTAAGAAACCTCAAATAAGAATCCCCCGGGCGGAGCCCGGTGGGGGCAAGAAAGCTTTAGAAGCTTTTGAGTCCTGTTTTCTTAATGGTGCACCCATACTGTAATTCGTAATTCCCCTGAGGACATTCTACTATAGAATTAGTTCGGACCAAACCCGTCGGCCGGTAGCTGCGTTTGGCGCCAAACCATGGGACTCTCCGTGCCGCGACGCACGAGAAGAGATAGTGAGAAGAGGTGAGAGCGCGCCGACGATAACTCCAGTATGACAGCTTACTCTAACGATATGAGAAAAAGGGGGGGAAGAGGGAGGGAGGATAGAGCGCGGGCCCGAGGAGGGAGGGAGGTGGAAGCGTGGGAAAAGGGGGTGGTGGAGAGTGGGGGGTGGGCGGAGCAGAGGCGGGTGTCGGCATCGGCGCACCGTTGGCTGCGGGGAAAAGGAAGGGAAGCGACGATGTCTGGCTGTCGTGGGGTTTCACCCAAGCTCTCAGCTACTCTCGAAACGCTGCGTACTGAGCTGCGCCATGCGCGGGGTGAGGCGAGAGGCCTCTCACTCGACCTCGATGGGCTTGTGTCTGGAGCGCCCACTGCTTATCTGCCCCTCCTTCACTTCGCGGTGCTCCGCCTCTCCAAGTCAGTTGCCCAGTGGATTACGCAGCTTGGGTACCAGCTCTACGCCAAATCTGATGCACGCTTCGTCGAAGGGGTCTTCCGGCTGATGCGGCAGGAGCTGAATCATCGCCACTCGCTCTCACCCAAGCAGTTCCTCACCACTGGCTTCGCTGAGCAGAAGATGCTGCTCGTCGTCCACCTATTACGACTCATTCGAGCCAAGCACATCGAGCTTGAGCGTGAGCGCGCGCCCAAAAAGACCTTGGTCAACTACCAGGCTCTTGCTGAGCTTGCCATGCCACGCGCAAATGCTGCAGTTACCCGACCCAAGCCGCCAGGCTCAGCTCGTGCAGTTCACGAGAAGAAGGCGGGGGAATCTCCGGTGCTGCAATCATCGTCACAGGCGTCTGATTCCTCAGCTTCCGCGCCGAAGCCACGCTCTCTTCCGGAAACTCCCCAAAGTCAGCAACGCACGCGTGTTCGCGAAGCGAGGTCAACTTTGGAGCCATCAGATGGACAAGGCCGGCTTCGAGACCTCGCAGACGACTCCCAGCATATGACGCCATTGAAAATGACGCAGGGATCGTCTTTTACCGGCGCGGCTGCTGCTACGACCCCGCCCATCGCTATCAGTGCTCCTGAGAAGAGCAGCATCAACATCCATACGCAACATCATCCGGTTCTTCGTACTCCGTCGTCATTTTCTCCGGGGCTAGGCTTGTACAAGAGACTCGAGCTCTCAAGTGGCTTAGGAGCAGCAGAATACGATTCAGATGAATCCTCGATAGGCTCAGATGAGCTTGTTCAAGCTCAATCCACGGAAATGCACCCATCAAACTTTCACAATGCGCGTAGCGCTTGGGGCGAATCAGACGAGGTATCACACAACGCGGATATCCCTGAGACATCGGCCATCACTACGCCTAAAGCGCAGGTGCCCGCTTGCGGTATCAACGGCAGCAAGTCTTGCTTTCTTACTGAGCTCTCTGAAGATGAGCCTTCCGCCGCCACTGACGATGAGATGCCATTGATATCGGATGTGCGCACAAATACATGCAGCAACGACTTGATTGCACCCGCGCTCACCGTAAGAAGAAGCTCTGCCATGACCCTAGGACAGCCGGCCAACGAGATTCAGTCGTCTGGACAAGCGAGCTCTCAAAACTCCCAAACTCCCTGCAGCCTTCATGCGCTTACCTGCGGGTCCACAAGTGGCAACACTCAAGCTAAGGATTCAACCCTCTCCTCTGCCACAAACAAGAAGGCTGATCTCCTGCATGCCATAGTTGGCGGGCAGATTGGACGCGCCACTACGTCCACTGGCTTGGGTATGGGCATCGACTTTGGTCTGGTAACGGCTACCGAGCGGATAGCCGCCCTGCATCGCTCCTCCGCCTGTCTAGATGCCGGTGAAAGAATTCAGGAAGCGATGGCTGCATGCTGCCCTTCAAGCATCACTGGCGAGGCCTCGCTCGTTCCGGATTTCTCGCTCGTTCCGGATGTCGCGAAGTCGCACCCGCAAGACACGGACACGCACTCCGGCATGGCTGTCGCATGCCAGTCATCATACGTCATGCGGCTATCCGAGCTGGAGCAAATCGCCTCGCACGCATGCGCGCAGTTCGAGACGTTGCGTGCGCACAGTGAATCCAGCTTCACCAAGATCTTGGCGAGGCTGTCCATGCTTGAGAATCGGATGAAGCTTTGCGAAGCTTCTCTAGTGGCCGGAGAGCGTCCTAAGCTCTTCTTCTCTGGAACCGGGCAGATCGCATCAAGTGAAAACCGGGCAACAAGTGCACCGCCCGACCGGAGCGAACAGCGATCCGGCCTTTCCACATATGAGGCGGCTGGCCTCACGGTCGAGCAAGGTACTAACGGCCCTTTTCGTACGCACGAGGAATACGTCGACACATCTCTACAATCTCGATCTGTGCAACAGGGCATGAGCGCCGTGGCAACTTCAGCCGGTTCGATGATCGACTCCACCTACATGGATGCCGTCGTCCCTTCAGGATGGCCTAACCAAGATGAAGTAGAGTGTTGGCAAGCTGGTGCCAATTCAAGCAAGTTAGTTGCGACGCGCGCCCGTGCACCGCCGCCCGTACCGCCGTCAACGCATGACTTCATTGCTCACATGCAGCGGCGTCTGGACGAGACGCAGTCGCTCCTAAAGGAGTCGGCGGCAGCGGGCCTGGCCGCCGTAAGGGAGTGAATAAGTCTTCCGGCTCTTGGGCTAGGCGCTAGGCCGTGATGTGGCGATTGTCCATTGGTTCTTGCAGCCACTTTAGAAAAATTGACAATTACTGGATGGTGCCTAGCGCCTAGCTAGACCACAGACACTACCCTTACTTCCACACCGCATCCTACTACCCCCATCCCCCAAAGCCCCAAGCTACATGTTTGTCATCAAATTATCGGCGGACCAATATATAATATTAGCATTAGCAATTGTTAATTGCTTGTGCTTATGGGGCGCGGGCGCAACTAAGTTCAAACTTGGTTCGCCCATGGGGGGACACGAGCCCCCCCCTCTCTCCACTCCTCCCCTGCCGTGGGGGAGGAACCACCCATCCTCCTAGCATGCCTGATGGCTTGCTGGGCGGAGGGGACTGCCTTGTTGACCCACTACCACTCCCTTCCCCACAGGCTCGCCTGGGCCGAAGGGCGGAAGCGAAAGAGACGCCGCAGCCCTAGATGTAAGGGGAAGGGTAGTTGGGTAGTAGAAAGAAGCGTAGAAGATAGAATAGTAAAATCTAAATAAACCTAAGCGAATACGACAACACCCCACCCACCCCATCAACAATTCTGTGTCTGTGAGCGCGTGCGCTACGGCTACGGAAGGGTAGAAGCGTAGAACCGGTAAAATCTAATCGAATACAACAACAACACACCCCACCAACTCTGTGCCCTCGTCCTAGTGCGCGTGGTAGCGCGCGCTGCAGCGCATCATGCCTAGCTAGATTCTAGATTTATTCCACTTCAAACACATCACCCAGCTAGACCATAGACTATGGCCATAGAAGGCTAGAAGGCCTAGCCGCACACGAAAACGCATCGCGCATCGCCTCGGCGATCGGCGACGACATAGGCTGCGGCCTCTACTCCGAAACACTCGACGGCTGATAGCTCTCGCTCTGGTCGCCAGTCGTGTCGTCCTTGCTCCGACGGAGCACTGGCACAGGGGCAGCAAGTGCGCGCAATATGATGAGCGCCGTCTAGCGCGCCCCCTCATGCGTCTAAGTCTGGGGACTGGTGTCGCATGCGCTCTATCAAATCGTGAATCGTGTCATTGTGAATCGTAGCATTGCAAGTAATACACAACGAAAATACATAAACGTCGCACCCGTAGTTCGTAGTTGTTATTTTTGCTACGAAGATGGAAGATGACTCTAAAACATGAGAAGTGAGAAAATAGCATCCTCTGACCGCCACTTGACAACATACGGCGGGTGAATCGGTGAGCTGCCTTCAATCCTATTCGCGCTTTTCACTTCTCACGAATGGCGCCCTGAACTACTAAACGCACGGGCCCACCTATCACGCTGCTGCCTGGCCACCAACGATCTTGCACATCGACAATTTGCACATCGACACCTTGGTCGGCTGGCATGGACAATGGTGTGGCACACAACAAAAGTACCACAACTCGTGTGTAATGGATCGAGCAAACGACTCATCCAGAGCTACCAACCGAGGCGGGATATTGAAGGTCTTGCGATACGCCCTGTGAGCTCGGCAATCCACACCTCAAACTGTGGCCTTCTCAACTGCCTTCTCAAGTTCTGGGAACTGCTCGATGGCGAAGCCGATGGAAAAGAGAAGCCCTAGCCAGCAGCTGAAGTAGCCGTTCCTCGTCGTAGTGAAAGGCTCGTGGAATGTGAGGATGATGCATGCTGCGATCCACAGACCCGTAAGGACGAGAGCAATCATCTTGGGCATGAGCTCGATCAGCTTCTTGCCGTTGCCCTCGAGGTTGACATTGTCAGCACGAGCACGGATGAGACCAAGGAGTAGGATGAAACCGAGAGAGATGACGCCAACGGAAAGTCCGTACGCAGCCTCGGCATGATACTTGTTGGCTTCTAGATATGAACTGCAGGTAGCAAAGATGCAGTACTGCTTTGTAGTGGCGATGATGATCACAATCGATGGGACGGAAAGTGCATAGAGGGAACCAGAGCCGCGCCTGATGGACGAGCCGATTGCAGTCATGGAGCGGCCGCAAGCGTCCGTCAAGTAGCCTGTCGCCGCGAATGCTCCGCCCCACGATGCAAAGTAGCCGTTGCCCGTGTCTTCGAAGGGGCCCTGGAAGGTGAGAATGCTCGCGCCGACGATCCACCACACGGCGAAGAAAGCAGCAATGAGCATCTCGATGTTGACTGGGCCCACTAACGGCATTTCGAAGCGCGTCTTGCGGAGAGCGGAGTCATCGCTTTCGATGAATTTGTACCAGACCATCATCGCGAGGCCGAGGCCAAGCGCAACAGCCGCTACGGACACGGCGTAGTCGCCGAGAGCGTTGCCTCCTCCTGCGTACTTGCTCGAGGCCCCGAGAAGGACTGCCGAGGCGACAATCATGAAGCTGCACCAGTAGCCGGGCTTGTGCTGCGCGGTGTTGGCGCCCACGCTGTCCATCTTGTGCGCTCGCTCGTTGGCGATCCCAGCCTCCACTTTCGACGCGACGTCAGTCATGGCGGAGAAGGAGGAGGGAAGGGGAGAGGGCTAGAGGGGAACCAGGGGAGGAGGAGGAGAGCGAGCCAGGCGAACAAGGCTTCCTTGCGGCTCTCTCACTTTGAGAGAACCAAGTCTCACACTGAAGTACTCACTCTCTGAGGCTACGCCGGCGCTCTGCTCCAACTTGGGGGGGGGGCAAAGGAGTGGGAGTTGCACGCGGGGAATACGTGAGAGAAGACGAGGACGTCGGCACCTCCGCTCACTCCCTTACCGCTCGGGCTTGCAGAGAGAGAGAGAAATAGGGGAAAGCAAAGCAGCCTCCTCCACAGAGGGAGGAAGAGAACTTTACGGGGGGGGGGGGGGGGGGGGGGGGAGAAGGCGGGGGGAGAGGGGGAGAAGAGGGGGGGGGCGGAGGGGCGGGGTCTCTCCCCATCCATCCATCTATATCACCTGCCACCTCCCTCTCCAACGTAGTAGTAGTACATCATTACATCTCTTCACTCGAGGAAGCTGGCTCTCTCTCATACTCTCTCTCTCTCTCTCTCTCTCTCTCTCCCTCTCTCTCTCTCCCTCTCTGTCTCTCTCTCTCCCTCTCTCTCTCTCCCTATCTCCCCCCCTCCCCCCCCCCCCCCTCTCTCTTTCTCTCTCTCTTCACCTCCATCTCTTCACCTCCCTCTCCTCCTCCTCCTTCCCTCTCTTTCCCCCCCCACTTCATGACACATCTATGTACAGGAGGGGGGGGGCTGTGTGCTCCCCTTCTCATCGCGTCCCGAGGAGAAGGAGAGCTCCCAAAGAGAAGACTCTTCCTTCACATACACGAGCACTCTCTATCTATCCTGTATTTATGAAGGCCTCTTCTTCCCCTCGTTCTCCTCCATTTTTAGCGATATCTGTCGGTCTCGCCTCTCTTGGTGGGCAATCAGAGAGAGAGACTTGCTTTGATAAGAAGAAAGCTGGTTGTGTCACATGGATTACAGCTCTCCGCGCGCGCTCTCTCTCCTCTCTCTCCCTGCCTAATGGGCACCAGAACAGAGTAGAAAGACAAGAGGAGGGGAAGATCACTGAAAGAAGCTCCCCCCCCCCCGTCATTCACCTCTATTCTACCTCTCCACCTCCCCACCACTTCCTCTCTCTCTAATCCCTGTCTCCCCAATCGAATTCGTCTTTCGTTCGATGATTTTCTTTTTTTTTCACCCCAGAGTAGTGTTTTACTCCCTCCCTTCCTTTCCCTCCCTCTTGTTTCTCCTCTACTCCCTATTATCTCTCCCTCTCTCCCTCTCCGCACGCTCTCTCTCCCCCAGCAAGAACCGTCGGAGGAAGGCAAGGAAGGAAGAAGAACCCAGCACACATTTAGATTCCAATAGAAGGACCCTCCCTCCACATGAGAGAGAGGGTGGAGCAAAGCTCCGAAAGAAAGGAGAGAGAACACCTCTCTCTCTCTCTCTGCCCAGAGAGGGCGAGGGAGAGGGCGGGAAGGGAGAGCCAAGAGAGAGAGAAGAAGAGCTGTGGCGGCGAGGGGACAAAGGACGGGGAGAGGGAGGGAAGAGGGGGAGGGTCGTCTCAGCGAGCATGTGCACGTCCACCTCCCCCTCTCGTGCGAGCGTATCCAAGTCGGCGCCCCGGCGTGACGCCTGGCCCTCTGGTTCCACATTTGTTCTCGCGAGCATCGGATCTGCGATTGGCTTCGGCAACATCTGGAGGATGCCCATGATGTGCGCGCAAGGCCGATGGGCCCTCTGTGGCTAAGCCACACACGACTGTCTGTCCCTTCCCGCCCAAGACCCTTCCCGCCCCAGACCTCTCACGCTCCCGACCCCGGCCATCGCCCCCCCCCCCCCCCCTGCCCCCTGCCCCCCCTCCCCTCCGCCCCCCTCTCTCTCTCCGCACATGCACATATAGACTCCTGAGGATGCCCATGAGATTTGTGCACATTTGCGGCCCTTCTCGCACCCACTCTTGCCCTCCCTCCCCACCCAAACATTCCCTCTACTCTGACGTACACTCACATACATTGACGTCTGAATGGTGGAAGCTAGTCCTGGACTGGCCCCGAAAACCTGTGCGCAACCCGCTTAAAACCATTGCTTTTGCCTCTCGCACCTACGCACGGATCGACTCATGCAGGATGCCGGTGACGTGAAAGAAGGAGTGGGGCAGGGTTCTCCTCCATCTTACAGCATTCACCCCCCCCCCCCCCCCATCCACCCTTCTGCCCCCCTGCTGGTCTCCACGCAGCGCTCGATTTCCTCTCGTTTCCCCGAACCCCCCTGCCTCGCTCGTTCTCTCTCTTGTGGCTCTTGGCAGCTCACTGTCCTGGCTCTGTGGGCCTTCGCCGCTCGTTCTCTGCCTGCCAGGTGCTACACGAATGGCGGTGGCGCCTTCATGCTGCCCTATCTCATCGCGCTCTTTGTCGCAGCCATCCCCATGGTTGTCCTTGAGTTCGCCCTCGGGCAGGCGCTCCAGCGAGGACACGTTGCGATGATCTCCACCCTGTCCAGGCAATGGGTCGGTGTTGGATGGGCATCGGTGCTTGGCACCTTCCTGCTAGCTCAGTTCTACTCAGTCCTATTGGCATATGTACTTGTATATCTCTTCAACGCCTTCCGCCACCCGCAACCGTGGGCTGCTGGCGTGACGCTCCACAATGTCACGCTGGGAGCCGGGGTCACCAATGTGACGAGGGAAAATTTGACCCTGGCAGCCGATGCTGCCGCTTCTGCGCACCGGGAGATGATGTACGAAAGCTCTCGTATGGCTGCGCAATTCTGGGAGGTGTCAGTACTCAACTCCTCAGGGAGTATTGCGGACACGGGGGGCATCGTCGGGTCACTGGTGAGTTGGGCCATACTGGCACGCTAGCGAGGCTCCGCCAGCTCAGAGCGCTCTGCATACCACGGCAATATTTGCAATGGAAGACTTTTCGGATTGTCAACCCGCGTGACGGCACCATGTCTGCTCAACCCTTGTCGCAGGCACTAGCCTATGCACTTGTGCTGGCTGCAGTTTGCTTGGGTGTCGTCAATGGAGCACATTCCATCGGCCTGCTCAACAAGATCCTAATGCCGCTGCCGCTGATCGTGATGTTCGCCTTCTTTTTCCGTGCGATTTTGCTTCCTGGCGCAGGTGACGGCATCGCTCTGTTGTTTACTCCCAGCTTCGGGGTCCTCGCCGATCCGAGGTGCGCTCCTTCCGCGCATCCGCAATGCTTTGTCATGAGCAAAGGGAGGCTTTGTGAAGCATGGCGCGGTGCGAACTCCAAACTGCTGTTCCTCACCTTCTTACTCTGCACCATGCCCTACCATGACCGACTCGTCCAAGCCTATGGCCCACACAGCATCTGGGTGGCTGCTGTCTCACAGCTCCTCTTCGGCACATCCGCGGCGCTCGGGACGCTCACCACGTACGCCTCGTACACGTCTCCCAATACACCTGTCGTGCGAGCTGCTGTTGTTGTGGCTCTCGCTAACTCTGCCTTTTCAATACTCGCGGCTGTCACTGTCTTCGGCTTTTTGGGGTTCCTCTCCCATGCAACGGGAGTTGCCATCGAACAGCTCGTCGCTTCTGGACCTGCGCTCGCCTTCCAGGTGTGAACCCTCTCAGCTTTTTCTTGTGCCTCCCGTGCGTTCGACGAGGTGGTCCTTCCGAATTGCTCGGTTTCCCTCATCGTCGCACACATCTCCACTGCGAGCACGGTAAGGTTGTTCGTCAAATGCCGCAAGGCACCTGCATGTGCACCGCCCCATAATTCTAGTCCCACCCCTCGTATCCAGGTTTTCCCCATTGCGTTCGGGCTCATGCCCTTACCACAGCTCTGGGCCTTCTTATTTTTTTTGATGCTGCTCAATCTTGGCCTTTCTTCCGCCGTCTCAATGACTTCACCGCTAGTCTTATCGCTGTGCGAGGCGCGAGACTGGCGAACTTCTCGGATCGCGCCACCTCTTCATCTACTTGCCTTCCTCACTGGCCTCATGTACGTCACGAGATCAGGAAACTACTGGCTTGAGCTCAGGTATGCCCTTTGTACATGCGCAACGTGTGGTGCAGCTACTCTCTTGCTCTCCCTTGTTGTTCTCTGCGCTTTCGGATGAGCTAAGTTGCGATGATTCCATCATGCTCCCTCCAACTGCCTTGGTTCCATCGACAATGTAGTGATCACTTCGTGCCTATGTTCCTGACGCTCATTGTCGGCCTTGCGCAATGCCTCCTCGTCGCACGCTGCTACGGCGCCTCGAGGCTCATGTCTCAGCTGCATCCGGCCGACCAGGTGACGGGGGTGCTTGTGCCCCGCCCTCGATAACCTTACTACCACTTCGCATGCGCTATCGGATTGCATGGGGCATTCTTGACTGCAAAGACAGGCAGGCGGCTTCGATCGACGTCCTTGACACTCAAGTTTTCCCTGCCTCGCAGTACTTTGCTCGTTGGTGGATATTTTGCTGGCGTTTCCTTCTGCCAATCCTCTTGGCAATTCTGCTCGTTTCCCAGCTTGTCGCCGAAGCCTCGACACCCTTTGGCGGGTTTCCTTCTTGGGCTCTCGCAATTGGATGGTTGCTTTCATGCGGCCCACTTATTCTCGTCCCCATTTTCTACGTGCGGACACGTTGCTCAGGCGCGCATGGCCGAGCAACCTTTCCACCGTCGAGAAAGGATCGCGGAGGAGGGGTGTTTAGCCGACGAACAACCGGCGGCAGCATTGAGCTACGCGGGGTGCGGTTGGCGGGAGAAGAGGTAGTAACTGCAGGAGATGGACATCACAAGGCGGCTACAGAATTGCGTGACGTTCCCTGCGACGAGTTGGGAATGAGCGCAACTGTCGTCATCGAGGACGACTGGAGTGCAAGCTTGGGAAAATCAGCGACGCCAACGCATGCGAAGATGGATGTTGCCATCAATGATGCCGAACTGGGCGCGAATTTGCGATTGGAACAACAAGCACCTGATCCCGTTAAGAGCAAGGTGGTCACTTAATAAACGCTCGGTGAGTACGAAAAACTCCAATGCCGCGCGAGCGTCTGCGCACAGCTTGTTGAACGACCGGGCGCGTCTTTTGACTTAAATGTCGGTATACTGTGGCCTATTCGTATACCCTTGAAGAGGCTCGTGTTCAATTATATCCGAGGCCAAAATCGAATGAGGTAAGGTTATAGATCCATACATCCGTAAGGTGGGTGATCGAGTATTGACGAGTATTGGCTACATGAGGTTCCAGTATCAGCTTCGAACACCTCATCACGAGGCTGCCGGGCTCGAGCATTCTCTTTCTTATACTTTAATCATTTGACATTTGTGCGCGCGTGGACGCATTCCTCATCATCCTGCTGCCTCTCTCTACTTCAACTCGTTCATATCGGCCCTCTCTGGCCGCGCAGCTGATTTCAATGACATGAGGCCCCGAAATATATTTCCGCGCGCCCGTCAGAGGCCTGAAATTGAGTATTTTTCGAAATTTTTGCCGGAGGACCCCGGATTTTTTTGCTGATCTCTCATACCAGAAGCTATCGGGAGCTTGTTTAGGTCTTCGTTTGCCCATTACCGTTGGTGTCCTCCGCACACCCCTAGTGAGTGACCGGGCTACTTATTGGGGGGACACAGGGGGTACAGACCCACCAACTTGCACCGCCCTCGCTCACCCTCCAGCTCTCTCCCCTCGCCCTCGTCTTCCTCACGATGGCGCGCCCTCGCAGGCAATCTCCAAGAGTGAGATCAGCCTTGCTCTGACAGAGAGGCGGAGGGCGACGGTGGTGCGCGCGCCTTCTCCATTGTTGTTGGGGCGACCGGTGGACTCAATAGCGCTCCCCTGCAGCTAGTTAGTGAGAAGCTTCCAATAGCAATAGCAGTCTCCCAAGAGCGACTCATTGAGATGCGCTGTTGAGACCCTATTGAGGCATTATTGGGGCGTTGCAAAAACCCTCGACTCGACCGATCTTTATTTTGTCAGCTGTGCAATCTGTATAGAGCCTAACACAGTCTAATTATATGTTATATTATGTCCCCCTCAGCGCCGACTGGCCGAGGCCGCCTTCACGGCCAGCAAGCCGACCGAGACGGCAAGGCTGCTTGCAGCAATCAGACCTCCCAAGAAGGCTGCGGCCGCCGGGGCCTGCGCTCCTTCGTCCTGGACGCTCCGCGCCTTTGCGTCGCTCGCGACAGCCAGGTGGGAGGGTGTGTGGGACGAGATCCCGCGAGGGAGAACGGTGAGGCTAAGCTCTCCTCTCCCGAGGACGGACTCGACTGCATCACCCAGCGTCTCGTCGGAGTGGATGAGCGCAACGTCCGATTCGTCATCGAGGTAGGTGAGAGACTCAACACGAGGAGCATCATCGGGTAGGCGCCGTTGGATGCGGGATCGCAACTGAGCCCATGTGCTTCCACGTTCACCATCGCCCGGCAAGATGTACGGGATCCTATGAACATCGCCCGTGCCATCCTTGAACTTGAAAACAAGCTGTGAAGCGCGCTCGGGCACTGTTTGCAAAAAGCCGTCGTGAGCAAATGCCCTCCGCTGCGGCAACGCAATGGATGGACTGCCCGCATGCGAGACGGAGTCTTCCGGCCCGACATCAGCGGAGCGCACTGACGATGGGCTCATGAGGACGGTCTCAGTCTCAGCGTGCTGTTGGACAGCGAGCGCCTCAGCCCAAAATGAACGTAGCTGCGATGAATGCGCATCCGACGAGCACCCCGCATGGGAGAGCGCCGCGCATACAAGCTGGAGGACATCGAGCATCGCCGTTGCGATACCAGTCGTAGGCTCTAAGAGAAGGACATGCGAGGCCCTCTCGTCTTGTAGCAAGTGCAGCGCCTCTAGCACTGTTGTGCCTGCATGAGGAGTTGGTGGCGGAGCGAGCATGCAGGTGTCCGCAACGGTTGCCGTCGCGACATTGGCACCTGAAATGAGAGCTTTCACGAGGCTACGCGGCGTCACTATACCAAGTGGTCGGCCCGCTTCTGCAACAAGCACTCCTGTGACTTCAGACGTTAGCAAACTCGCAGCGTGCTGCATCGAATCGGACGGCGCGATGACGGTCGGCGGCGATCTGCGCCGAGCCACTCCTTCAAGAGTCGGTGCCAAAACGGAGCAAAATGCGGGGCCGAGGAGAAAGTCGTCGCCGTTGGCCTCTCCCCCGGACCGATCCAAGGCAGCAAGAATGGTGGAGCTCGCTGCGTGAGCACGTTCGAGCATTTCGATGGCATCAAAGAGACAACGGGCCACATCGAGGATTGCAGCCGGATTGGTACTACGCCTCGTCGAGATTCCTCCCTCGGCCACGGGTTCGGCAACAACGGGGAGATGACGGAATCTGCCGCCCGTCATCGTTGCAAGAGCGTCAGCTGCAGGAGTTTCACCACTAACCACGCACGGAGACGGCGTCATGATCTCGGAAACAAGAGTTTTCTCCGGATCTAGGCCCTTTGCCACTACACGTCGCGCAATGTCGGTGGCGGTGACGATTCCTGTACAATCACCCCGTTCGCCTTGTACGACCGCCGCCTCCATTCTTCGACTCACCATCTTTTGTGCGACTTCAATCACTGTCTCCTCGAGCCCGAGCATGATAGCTGGGGGCGGCGACAATGCTGCGACGCAGCGGCCATTGCCACCCGCACTGAATGCAGCGATCACTGGCTGTGGTCTCATCGCCACCTCAGGCACTACGGCAAAGGGACCTGAAAGAGGATTTCTTGCCGGTCCATCAGTGCTGGACGTTTTAGCTCGGACAAGTCCTGCTGATCGAATCGCTTCGAGCTTGCGCCTCCATAGCTTTTGCATGATGAGAATGCGATGACGTACTTGGGTGCGCCATTGCAAATTGCCCTTCCAATGCCTGAGGACTCGCCGTTCAGCGTGCTCTTGGGCATAGGCCTTCGCGACGATATTCTGGAGGCGGAATCGCGTAAGCGTGCCCCTCCAAGCTGCCTGACACCTCACAATACGCATGGAGCGCAACATGGAGCGGTGCACCAAGGAGCGGTGCATCGCACGGACCAACCTGGCTCCTGTCGTTCGGCGGTGTAGCTCAAACCATTTTTCAAGCTGTTCGAAGACCTGCTCCCTGAGGAATACCTTGTGCTTCCCTCTCTGCCACGTCGCGTTCATCTCATGGGCTGCGGCTCTCACACTACTTCGGGCCGCGGGTGTGATGCATGAACAAATCTCGGAGATAACGGTGAGATGATCCGGTGGGCTATGCACCGACCTCGTTTGTGGTCTGCGCAATAGTACACCGTATCGCTGAACAAAGCGTGTGTGCTCGATGCGTCGTGGATAACCTTGTTGCCTGATCGTTGCTGCCGCCAGCACGCCCATATTGCGCAGCTGCTCCATGCAAGCGGAACTATCAAGCGTCCAAGGTGCCTTTTGCTGATTAGACTTGATACACCGCACATACAGTCGAGACCCGGTATCAAGCCTGTTGACCAACTCGGAGAGTGAGCTCCGGAACTGTTCGCTCACGCTCGCCGGCCGAAATTTGGATGACGCGCTTCGTAGCATAGGTGACATGGGCGTGTTTGCGCTATTCTCTCCAAATGGTGTGCTAGCCTCGCGAGGCGTGGCGAACCCGTGACTAGCACCACGACTTGGACGCGATGGCGCTATGAAGGAACCGTTGAGACGGATCCACGGACTTGATGAGGTTAGCAGCAGGTCTCGGACATCCTGAGAAAGTGATTCCTTGTTCTTCCGACAGAAGCTATCAATTCGGTAGGCAACCTCTCCTGCGTAGTGCAAGATCCCAAACGACTGCGTGGCTCCGAATTTGGGCTCGCGATAGCAGCCATGCTTTTCACGTCCTCGCGCTCCAAAGCGGGCGTGAAGCGACTGCAGTAGATCCTTATCGGCTGCACGATCTTTCGAAAATCGCCACGTGTCGTCCGTCGCAGATAGGATAGTATCGATCAGCTGCACGCACGGTGTCGAGTCCGCCCAAGCCGTGTCAACCGTCCAAATGATGCCCTCTCTTTGATACTCCGCGAGCTCGCGACCAATCACATGTTCATTGAAATGTTGCTGCAACCGTTCGTTTGCCAGGTTGATCAGAAGTTGCTCAAACGAGTTGGATCCAAGCGCCTCAAATCCGTATATGTCGAGGACGCCAATGTCACTCTGCATCGCCTCTTCCTTCGTTTGGCCACTCAGGGCCGCTGGTGACTGATGCAAAGACAGACCGGTTGACGGTCTGCTAACCAAAGCCGAGTTGATTGTCGCGATAAGCCACTTGAAAACGCCCGCGTATAGAGCTGAGGCAAGAGCGTCGCGCTTTGCTAGCGCCTCAGAGGGAGACTGGGGTCGTAAGATGACGTTTGTCTTATCGGCTGCGGTTGCGGGCATTGCAGAGAGACTGCGATTGATAGCTGGTGGGGTGCCCCGTAGCTCCATCGGCGATGCTCGACTCGCTCCGAGGACAAGACGCCGGTGGCAGAGCGCGGAAGAGAGGTCGACGCTGCTTATCCCGAGGAGAATCGCGACGTTCTCCAGGAGGTCGGTCTCAACTGGCTCACAGCCCTCTGCGTCTTGTGATTCCGCAAACGTCAGGTTGCCGAGCAAGAGAGTCGCAGCTAGAAGGTCCCATAGCTGGCACCGGACGTCAAAAGCGACGTCCATATCTCCCAGACAAGACGTCACCTCCCTGAAGTTTGCGCGTTCATGCGATCCGATTGCGACCCCTTCACTTCTCATTCCAGCAAGGTAGGAGAGCTGCTGCGGTTCGCCAAATGGTAGCATCTTGCTGGCGTTCTCGGAGAGCTCTGCCTTAGAAGCTGCCATTAGATAGTAGAAGATATGAAAGTTCTTCTCACCTCTTGCTGGACCCGCGGCCCTTGTCTTCTCTAATAGGAAGTCGATTATTCTTGCACCTGAAATCCGGCGCCCTGAGCCGGGCGTCCGGTTGGACTTTCCCGCCTTCGTTGACACAGGCCCCGGTGACGAAAGAACCTCGACGGCCTTGCTCTCAGTGCGGCTGTACTGCACCTCGATCAACTTGCCAAAACGACTCGAGTTGTCGTTGCGTTCCGTGCTTGCGTTTCCAAAGGCTTCGAGCAATGGGTTTGTTCTCAACAGCAGTGAGGATAGCTGTGGTACGGGTGAGCCATTTGAAGACATCGGCATGGCATTCCCATCCGTTTCAAGGAAGGCCAGGTAGCGCAAGACCATCTTGGCAGCTTCAGTCTTGCCGGCGCCCGACTCGCCGCAGATGACAATATGCCGCCGGCTATCTTCTGCTGCGTGAATCGCGGACGCAATGGCATACAGGTGCGGTGGCAGCTCACCGATGGCTCGTCCCTTGTACGCGGCAGCGACCTCGTCCGAGTGTGCTCCTTCCACCCATGCGTACGGGTTTAGCGAGATGAGTATGTCACCGGCATAGGTGCACGGGAGCTTACGTGCAAACCGCTCCGTCACTGTACTCACAATCGTCTGAGCCGTTAGCTCCGTGAGCTGCAGCAGGTCGTTGGGCGGCTCGGCCATCGCGATGCTCGGCGGCTCGGCCATCGCGATGCTCCACCGACGGCCGTCGCTAACGTTTGAACGCGTGCCACTGCCTGGCATGTCTTTCTTTAATTTTCATACTTACTCTAGCTAGTTCGTTCGACACCTATTGAGGTGGTCCGCGGATGAGAGGGCCCACCCCCCGGTATATAAACTTTCTCCCACAGTTCGCGGGACCGTGGCAATGAGCGCAGAGGGTGTCAGGAAGGAGGAGCCTGAGAAGGAGGAGCATGGTGATGAGGAGGGGGGAGAGATGGAGAGTGCCGCGGCGCAGGCGTGGGGACTGTCTTCCCCAGTGATCGCCGCACAGCCAGGGTGGGGGAGTGCCGCGCATGAGGAAAGCGGAGACGAGCGCACCGGCAGCCAGCCGAACGCACTGCGACGTGCAGCACATTGGGTGTGGAATGCGCTGACACCCAAGGCAGTGTTGGATCGGCGAGAGCGCAGGAGGAGTCTGCCTGCTCCAGGAGACTTTGGCTCTCCGGGCGGGGGGGGGGGCTCTGAGGAAGCCTCCCAAGCGCCGGCTGGAGCTGCCTTCACCCCCCCCCAGAACCTCCTGCGCCAGACCCCCCTCGGCGGGCCGAGGACCGTGCCTACATCGTCCACTCACAGGTGCTGATGGCATGGGTTAGGCGGAGCTTTCCTTGTCCCTCCTGCAGGACAGACGACTGCCTAGAGCCGGGCACGCTCAGTCGAGTGTGGGGGAGCTACGGGATGCTCATGAACGTGCAGTGCAGAGTGTGCAGCTTCACCATGCAGTTCCGTGGCGGAGAGAGATCCGTGATGCCCCAGCAGGATGAGTTGCAAAGGAAGCAGAAGCTTTACTTGTCCAACGAGGCGCTCCGCGCGGTGCTGGCTTGCTTGCTCACCGGCACCAAATGGACCGCGTTTGCAGCGCATGCAACAGCACAGCAATTGGAGCCCCTCAAGCATGACGCGTTCGACAAGTACGTGCAATACTTGGCGCCGATGTGCGCCTCAGTCAGAGAGGACTCGGTTGCATTGGTGAGGTACGCCACCGTGCGATATGGCTGGCTTTTCTCAGGTGCCCATGTTATCGGCGACCTTGTCGTCACCAACGACTTCTTCTGGGCGACGCGTGGTCACTTCGCCCTCAACGGAACGGGCGCACCCCCGCCCTACCCAACCCCCCCCACAACCTGGGCCCCTAAGTAGAGCACGAGGGGAGTTGCCGCAAGGCGGGAAGCGAGGGAAAGGAAGGGAAACGGGCGTGGCTACGATAGACAGCTACATAGCCGCGCGAGTGGCGAGAATATTAAAAGGTTTTTTTTTAGACACACGTGCTCGCCTCGCAGACGAGCGGTACCCCGTTTTGGACTCCCCGTTACGAGCAGCCAACTCATACATCACACTGGTGGTATGCTTGCGCGCGTCGCCCCTCTGGCATGCCCCGAGCTCCTTAGCGATCGCCCAGTACATCAAGAATTTCTCCTGCACTGCAGTTGGCCCTGCAGTGTGCGGCTCAGTGAAATGTTGCGTCTCGGAGCACTCGCACTCTGTGAAGCCGTAAGCCGCCGTGCCTATGAGGCGCCGCCCCTTCAGCCACTCCTACGTGCAAACAGCTTGCTGCCCTGCATCTGCAGCCTCTGCCACCGCTTCCACCACTTCTGCGACGGCCCGGTGCGCCCTCCGGCGGCGTGTGGGTGGTGTGGGGCGCGAGAGCGTGGCTAGGTTGAGGTGTGTGTGTGTGTGTGTGTGCGGGGTGTGACCCGGGCGGGCGGCAGAGTGAGAGCGACTGGGTGTAGCGCCAGCGCCGCGCGGTATGAGTGCGATGAGGGCGGCGTCGACGGCGGCGGGTCGGTTAGGTGTGGCGCGGCGCATGGAGAGCGCTCCGAGGAGGGACGAGCGAGAGCTGTGTGAGATCCATCGCGGGTATAAAGTAACGTTATGTGCGCGGAGGGGAGATACCGGAGGGGAGATTACCGCGGATACCGGAGGGACAGCCGACTTGGACACTCTTCCTCGTCTCCTTCGGAGAGTCGGGCTAGGCAAGGTTTCTTCTGGGCTAGGAGTCCAAGGATGCTTGCATCGCGGTGTGTAGCGGGGAGACTCCCTCGTCGTTTCTCCAATGACATACTCCTCCCACTGAACAGTGGGGGGGTCCTTAAGGCCTCGTAACATCGTATTTGTGTTTTTGTGTCTGTGCGTTTCGTTACTGGTTTTATACTCTCTTTCTGTCCGCCCAGGGGCGCGCGCTTTGTGCTCGGCGTCTCTTTCTGTCCGCCCAGGGGCGCGCGCTTTATGCTCGGCGTCTGAACATCGAACTCGAGTGACCAACAAATTCTGAACGATTCCTCTCACTGTTGTTCGGTGATAACCAATCAGTCATCAAGTCTTCGCCTCGGACCTTGAAAAATATTCTATGACGTTGGTAACTAGCATGATGTCGACGGCCGACTGGTGGATATAGCGGCCATCCATACGACTGCAAGAGAGGACACGATGAGTGGGCCTTCTGCTTGGGCGCCTCGGAGTATGTACAAGCATTGAAGCGGAAGGTCGCGCGGGGGGATATCGATGCGTTGCTCAAGATGATTTTGCCGCACATTCATTGTGATGGGCGCGAGCTCAAGCTTGAGGACTTGATCGTCTTGGATGTACTGTCCAAAGAGGGCGCGTACTTTCCCCAGATCCACAATGACATCCAGTGGGAATTCTATCCGAACGACGGGTTCCAAGTTTGGATGCTTCTTGAAAACGAGCACGAACAAAACTGGGGTAACATGTTCATATTTGATTCCAATGAAGGAGAGAATGGCCGTGTGAGGCTTGCAGACGACAACCAAACATTGATGTTCGTGACCCCTCGGCACGAAAGGGAGTCCAAGATCAGCCGATGTGCGAAGTATTTGGATTTCACGCCCGGAGATATGTTGGTATTTAGCTCCCGCTTCTTGCACATGTCCGACTTTCGCGTCCTCAAAAGCCGCAGGAAGTCGGTTGGCTTTCGCGTCCTCGTGCGTCGAAAAGGGTGCGCCGTACCGCCCCCGCGTAAGCTCTGGAACTTCGAAGCCGGGTATACCCTCGGGCAGAGCCTACTATACCATATCAAATGCTTCCGTGGCTGTACACGCTATTCGCTGTCGGGGATCTGAAATCCCAGGAGCACCCCCCCCCGGCTACCCGGCGAAGGGTTTGAAGGCACCGCGCGTCGCCAACCAGCGTGCTCCTCCCCTCGGGCGCCTTTTTCTCGCTCGCTTGGCGCTCCCGGCTCACCGGCGGCCGCTGGCTCCGTGTGCATCGCGTGGTGCAGGTGTGTTTCTCCCTCCTCGCCCCCCCCCCCCCCCCCATCGGCCCTCCCTCCCACGAAACAAGGCACCCCCCCCCCGCTCTCGCAGGGAAGCGGGCTTGCGGTGGCCGCCGCCGGCGTCGCGCTCGCCGTCGCGTGGGTGCCCCGAGGGCGCCACTTCTCGCACCCCCATCACACGCTTGGGATCGTCGCCTTCGCCCTCGCCTTGCTGCAGCCGCTCAACGCGCTCGTGCGCGGCACGCCCGGCGCCCGCACCGCACGCCGCGCCGTGTGGCGGGTCACGCACAAGGGGACGGGCTACGCCGTGCTCGGCGTGGGCGTCTACCAAGCCCTCTCGGGGCGCGCCCTCATGCCGAGTCAAGGCGACGCCGTTCTCGTCGCGTACGGGGTGCTCCTGGGCCTCTCCTTGGGGGTGCTCGCGGGGGGGGCTCATGGTAGGGTGAGAGTCCCCACGGGAGGGGATTTCTTTTATACCGACGCATCGCGTATTTGGAAACGAGGGGTACCAAATGAAGGCAAACGACCTAGCCCCAGAGCCAGCCCCACCCCGGCGGCGGCCACGCCCGCCACCCGTCGCTTCCGTGTAATACCGGGGGTGGGCCCTCTCATCCGCGGACCACCTTAATATGCCAAATATTATAAAATTACTATGGGATCGAGTGCCAGGGCCCCCTCGCGATGTCTGAATGTGGGCCCCTCCCCACCAGTACCAGTACAAACCTTTTCTGTATTTTCCAATACTAGTCTATAACTCGATAACTTTGATATTACGTCAGCATGGATTCAGATCCTTGCGACACCAAAATCAAAATCCTTTTTTCTCATACTTCAAGTGTCCATCTAGTGTCTAATCTCTAATGCCTAGTGTCTAGTGTATGAAGACGAAGATGTCTTAGATCATATGAATGGGAATCTAAATATAAATATAAATTGGAATAGATGATATCTGTGGGGGAAAGCGGGAAGCGGGTGGGAGTGGATGGAACAGCGTCCTCAGGCTGGTACGAGGAAAAGGCAGGCCTCTTGTTGTTTGAAAGTGGGCTGGGAGGCCCGCGTAAGAAAGAAACGGAAGGATGGTCTTGCTCAGAATTGAGTAATCAAGCTCTTCACTTTTTAGATGTTTGAGGGGAGGAGAGGAGGATTGAGGGAGAAGTGAATGGAGACGAGAGGACGGGAGACGCGCCGGGCGGAGGCGCGTCGCCGCGATGGGCAGGGCCACCCTCGTGTTTGACCCTCAGGCGCGCAAGGAGTTCATCACAGGATTCCACAAGCGGAAGGTGGAGCGAAGGCAGAAGGCACGGCAGCGAATCGCCGACGAAGTGCGCCAGGAGAGGCTAGAGGCCCGCAGAGAGAAGCGAGAGCAGCTTAAGGCGTTGCGTGGGATTGGGCTTGGAGATCCGTTGCTTGATGCTTCAGGAGGGAGCCAGTCGCGCTCCACCGGAAGAATATCGGACCAGAGCAAAGTCGAACCGCCGGGTCTGAGCGAGGACGATGATCGCATC
>CM030932.1:8934965-8959965 GCA_018136815.1 Isochrysis galbana | reverse complement strand
GTACCGGCCAACGGCTCAGTGAAGGTGAAGGGGCCCATCTTCCATCTTCCCCGTTGCAATTTTTATTAATAGAAACCGTCCCAATAGTATGTGTTAGCGCAGAATCTTCAGATTTCTTTCCCGAGCGGCGGCGGGTCATCGGCAGGCAGCTGGTCGGGTGGGCGTCACGACGATGGGGGCCCTTAACTATGGACGCTTTTGCCATCTTAGTTAGGCGATCACGCTCAGCAGAATCGCCACTATTGCATTCTTAATAAGGTTCCCTCTCTCCGCTCTCTCCTCTGGTGCGTGCGCATGGCACGCGCCACGGCCTGGCTCTCAGAGGCCCAGTGGAGGTCTCAGCATGCTCACACTTCGAGGCCTTACGCCGTCTGTGTATTGACAAGAAGGGGTACCCAAGGCCTCTAATGGTCGCTGTCGGAATTGTGATACGGCCAGCTCCTTTCCACCTCTCCGTTGTTGTCATGAGCATAGAGTGAGGCACAACCAGCAAAGTGTCATTTACTGGAAGCTATTGGCCCATACCTGCCGTCAGGAAACGAGACTTCATACACTGCCTGAATGAGTTCTTCACATGGCTTAAAGAAATGTGAGCGACCCGGGACTATCCGGCACGGCACACCAAGGGAAGAAGCAACGTGTTCAGCTTCATCGCGCGGAATGAACGGGTCATTGTCGGAGTGCAAAACAAGTAGATTACCACCCGTTGGACCTGCATTTGATCGGATCCGAGACCATTTCCAGGGTCCTCCAGACGGGGGATAGTAGCCACTAGCACGCTCTCCTGCGTCGCCGAGGTCCGTGTGGCAAGCAGATACCAAGACAGCTCCTCTCGTCGGATGATCTTCTAGAAAGCGCATCGTCGCCACGGCGCCGGAGGAATGACCGACAACGATCGTACTGTCGTCGACTGCTAGGGCGCCCAGCATGAAAGGAAGCCAGAATTTGCGCCTTGCAGCATGTGAGTCAGGCATTGTCCGTGCAACTACCTCGGAGAAGTGTCCCTCGGCACGCAAGCGCTCTGCCATCCAGAGGTACCAGTTTGCGCCGACGAGGTCGTCGCACCCGTTACCAGGGACAATCACCACACGTGGGGCTGCGCCGGCAACCATGGTCCAGAAAGCGGCCGAGGCAGGCTGAGCCCTCGTGGGACACCGACCGACACGGCCGACTTCGGCCTCGACCGACCTGCAGAGAAGTAATCAGATGTGAAGAGAAGACACAAATAATTCACGGTTTTACAGACCTCTAAAGACTCTACTTTTGTTAGAGTTCTCTTGTTGTCCTAGTTTAATCCTAGTGCTGAGAGACCGTGCCTCATCGGCAACGGAGCCCCTACCCCGCGATGGGAGTGTGCGCGATTGGTGCATGCCACGTCCGGTGTATGTGGCAAAAAACATCTGCAGATTCAAGGCTAATACCTACTACTGCTACAAAAAAACTTCTTAATATTCTCACCACACGCGCGGCTTTGCACAAACTTCTCACTTCTCGCAGCCACGCCCGCGTCCCTTCCCGCTCCTTCCACCCGCCTCACGGCGCGTCCCATCGTGCGCTACGTAGGGGTAGGGGCCCGGTGTACGGGGATTTCGGTGGCAAGCGGCGTGTCCCGGTGCCCGGTGCCCGGTGCCTGGTGGTCCAGTTCTCTTCTCCCTCCTGCTCTTGCCTCCTGCGCCATCATCGGGCTACCGGTTTTCAGTGCGTCTTGTTTCGCGTAGGTCTTTTTTGTTATAAGTTTCAGTTTGCCCACGGTTGTTTTGAGGTGGGGTGTGTTAAGGTTTTGCCGGGCGAGTGGTTTGTTTGTTGGTCGGGTTCGTTTTCTGTTGCTTAGTTGTTGACAAGTTGTTGGTGGTGTTTGGTGTTTATGCCAATCTGGCTTCTATACCTAGCTAGCGCTCGCGCTATCATGGCAAAGTTTGCGCTCATCTCAAGCTCGCCTCTGGCGTTAGGCTTTAGGCTTGTATGCCGGGGCGCTGAGTTCTTGCGCGCTCTTGATTTTTTAGGTTTTCTACCCAAGGATGTTGCATGTTGCGCTCGTGCTCGTGCGCGCTGCGGAATGTGAGCCTGATGGTACGAGACCTCTAGTGAGGGTCGTGAACCTACTCAGGGTGCGTTCTATGACCGGTATGTGGTGGAATGTATAAAAATTTTCTTGAAGATGCCCGCCACGCTTCTAATATTACTCTCACCTTCTCACCTTAACCTGATTCCCGCTCGACATCGCCCTCGCCCCTCTACCTCTCTCCCCTTCCCGCTCCCCCCATGGCCCTCTTTCGACGGAACGCGACCTGATGCAGTGCGATGAAATCGCGCATGCCTTGGAGTTTGTACCGGATAGCGGATAGCATGGAGGTATATGCTCAGGGATTTCTACATACAGAGCAGAATTCGATGCATACACCTTCCACTACATCCTAGTCCTCCAAAACACCCTGACAAGATTCACTACCGTTACAATAAATAGGACTAGCCCCGCCGAACATCCACAGCCCCGTGCGTACTCGCACGGCGGGCCAGCGAAGAAAACCAAAACTCGAAAGCCCGCTAGAACTAAGTGCCCCGGTTTTCATCGAACACAAGAAAGGCAGGCTAGCAATGAGTAACAACCTTAGACTCATAGCGAACGCGTTGAGCATTTATAACTCGCATAAGCCGCGACTGCATTCAACAACTAACACGGTGAAACAACACAACCGCGCACCAAGACATCCACGATCCCCTACCGGGGAACCGCCACGAGATATAGCCGGTCACCTAGTGGAACAGGAGGATGGTGTGAACGGAACCGCTAGGGGCTAGAGCACCCCGCCCAACCCTGGCACCCCCACACCCCGGGTTCCTACGTAGCGCACAAAGGGAGGAGCCGCAAGGCGCAAGGCAGGTTAAGGGGGGAAAGCTTAGTGTTTAGGGGGCTAGCTAGGGCGTGGCTACACGGTAGAGTCCCAAAGCCACGTGCGAGGCGTGAATATTTAAAGGTTTTTTAAGTTATAGATAGGCGATGGCGAGAGGCAGCACCGTGAGTGCGATGGGACCCCCGTACCAGCAGCAATGACAGCCTAAATCTTCAAGAGTTTTATTTTCGAAACGTCAATTGCGACGACCAACATTATCGGCATGTCAGTCATAACTCCATGAGTGCATGTTTGAGCTAATTTGAGGGTAATAGAGATTCGGGATTAAGGTCAAATGGCACACTGAGCTACAGGGCACACTGACTATAGGGTGTTTCCTCAGTGCTTCGGCTCCACCTCTACGACTGTGACTTTGAAGCCGGCTTGTTCTAGGGTAAGGGTCCTACCGGTGGGATGAAGGAAGGTAAGTGGTGGAAAAAGTACCTCTGCCTCCGCGGGAAATGCGGAGACCCATGACAAATTCGCGCCTCTCTCCATGAAGGAGTTTGTCTTGAGCTTCAATATGAGAGACGACGGCGACAGAGAGTACTGAACCGCGACAGCTAGGTTAGATGTTGTACTCATGGGCGCAAGCTCGGTGCCGCCTTGATGTAGGAAAGCGTCGGCAACGGTGACGTTCTTCAACCCACGCCACCTGATGAGGCGTTCTCGGATAGGGAGACCCGGAGTGAGTACGAGAGTGCGTATCAGTCTGGACGAGTAATTGGGCTACCTGGCACGGCTTGCCACGGTGCATACGTGTGCGTGGGATGTCCTGGAAATGCGAGGTGCGCAGGAAGGCGAATGCAGCCAAGGCTTGCATACTCACAAGTCGATAGAACCCGATGCGCTTTCGGTATCTGCTTCTACGGCTCGAAGCTGTGAGATGGCCTCCTTGATGAAGTTGACAGTGATGGGAAAATTGTGCGCGGATCGCTCGTCGTCGTTCACGCGGAAGGGGTCGTTGAGTGCGCGGAAGACGGCCGTAGAGTAGAGGCGTAGAGCTAGCACATGAGGACGTCGGAGCTCGGCTATGCGTGCAGCCGGGTCATTGCAAAAGTCGTCAAGCGTCATGCCCAACCCCTCCGCATTCCTGCGTTCCGGCAAGAGCTCGCCTGCTGCATCGCAATCCCTTCTAAGGTCTCCATTAGCAAAGGTTTTGTCTGAAGAGCCAGCCCGTTCAAGAAGGCAGTAGTTGAGACATTCCTTGTCCTCAGAGGTCCCACTACGCTCAAACTCCGCCCAAATTGCGCTACAGCCATTGGCGTAGGATGGCATTGCAAACGTGTACAAATCTACTTGCATGTAGAAGTTGATGCCAAGAGCAGCATCTTTCGGCTTTCCTGTGATGAGCATCTGTGCCTCACTGACAAATCTGTTCTCCCCGGTCTCTACGCCGACCCCAATTGACTCCGGGTGCTGTGCTACATAGCCTTCGATCAGCCGTTGGAGCTCCTGTCGTACAGAAACCCCCCTGCCGTCACTCAGAGTTGTGAACATGTCGGCACTGCCATCAAAGCGCCGAGATATGAACTCAGCCAACAAGCAAGAGATAGCTGTTACTTTGGGTAGAGAGAATACGAGGATAAAGATCCAGAATTCCGAATAAAGAGTGCGGCCAATGTCAGGCACGGAGAGAAAGAGAACGTAGAGCAGACTGGCGACGGCCTCCATCCAGATGAGGAGGGTGACGATCTGCATCGGCAGAGTGCGAATCAGATTTTCAGTTTGGAAGTTGCTGGAAAAGTGCGCACGTGTTGGTCAAGATAGCAAGGAGTGTGAACTGCCACCCAACACGGACTTCAATGTGGAAGACAAGCTGGAGCCAAAAGCTCCCAGTTGGTAGCCCTTACACCTGCTCCCCTCGTAACCAAATATGCACAGCCCATTGCTCGCCATTTCAGAGGCTGGCTCTACCCGTCTGCCCTGCCCCTTTCGCCAACCTGCTGGTGGCGTGAATCCCCAAGACCAACCAGAACCGGCCAGCAGAATCGGCTTCCTCATCCCACTCACTGTAGCCTAAGTCGGTTCGCAACGTACCTTCACGCGCCATGACATCCCGGTCTCCGTATTTGGGCATAGCATGTGCTGCAATGCAAGAGGGCCTTTCACTGCCAACGGAATCTGTGGTCACGAGGGGCATCTTTGATCAAGACAGGGCGGTGATACTCGGATGTGAAGTGTTGGTAAGAGCGACGCCTTCCAAACCCTCGATGGATGGAATCTGCTAGAAACCTTCACACCTGTTGCAGTAGTTCCACACAGATGACCGTGATGATGGCAGTCAACGACGCTGCAACCCCCATGAACCCTCGGACATAGAGGTCGTCGCCCAACTGCGCCATCAGGCACGCCGTGTATCGATTCGGATATACCAATACCGGGTCGAATTCGCAGCTTACGACGTCCGGGCGGTATGGGGTTGTCATGAGGCCCAAGTCAGATGCGATCGCCGTGTCCAGGATCATCGTGCAGTTGTCTTGCCCGAGCTGCCCGCAGAGAAGATCACGGGCACCTGTGTCCAGGTCGAACCGAAGTAACACCGCCAGAACGGGCGGCGCCCTGGCTGTCAATACGTAAAAGCCATAGAAAAGTAAGTACGTTTGCAAGACGAGAGCAGGAAGCAAAAACTGGTGGAAACGTTGGTTGACGTAGTGCACCGTGTTCGCCTTCTCTCTGCGCACAATCCCAATCTTAATAGCTTTGAATACGTGCGGCATCGCCCCAGCCTCGAAGATAAGGAACGCGAGGATTGAGAAAGTCTGGACCCAAACCGCAGCAGTTGGGCGAAGGCTCACTTCTAGCTGCCTGTCCAGTATGTTGGCAACTAGCCAGATGATAAAGATCTCGATCATCAGAATGCGGAATTCGATGCCCAGGATGCGTTCAAGTATAGAAAAGCGGCCGAGCTGAGCGAGTGCCGCGTCCATGGCCTCTTGGCTAACCGCACTGTCACCAAAGATCCGGGGCACATAAGGTCCCTTGTGCCTTAAGTGCACGGTGCTCGCAAGGACACACTCTAGGAAGACTGCCATGAGCTGTGTGCTCAGAAACACCCCGATGAAGTAGCCAAGAACCCAGTAGAAATTCATCGTCTGGTAGTATCGAATTCTACCATCCGTGCTCTGATGGTGTGGCAGCACCGCAACCACTGGAATGATGACGAGGACCATCGCCTGTGGCAGCACCACGCCATACCTGAGAAGCTTCCTCCAGAAGCTCACAACGCGCTCGAGGCGCGCGCTAGTGATGCCGCCGCGGCTCTCTAGCTCAAGCTCCGACGCCGTCAGCTGCACCCGCGGCTGGCTCACCTCGGCGTCGCCACTGAAGAAGCCGCGGCCGCCAAACTTGTGCTGCTGGCGGACCCTGAAGTTGCTGGGCTCGGCGAGCTCTTCGTCGCGGCGGGCTCGACGATGAAGCTTGGCGCGCAGCCGCGCCTGCAGGACGCACGCTGCCTGCTCACGTTCCGCCTCCGACTCGGAGCGGTCGCTCATCGGCCCTTCCTGCAGCCCCTTCCCGCCCACACACGGAGGCGACGCCCACCGCCCGCCCCGCGCCTCGCTCTCCCTCTCCTCTAGGGTAGTCTCTCTCTCCCGCTCACTCTTCAGCGCTTCTCCCACTCAGCACATGGTTTTGGGCAACTCCTGATTTATCTCTATGCATTTCCCCCTTCTCGTGTGCGGAGGTACGTAGGAGTACTGTAGTCGCGAGAGAGTTGGGCGCCTCACTTCCTTTCGAGACAGGGCACAAATGTTGCCGCAGTATCTAGCCTAAAGTAGGAGTACTCGTAGAGTACTCTTTACTATGAAAGTGAATATTCATGTCACACTTACTACTCGTAGATGGCGGGTGAGAATGGCTTGAAGGAAGATTTCATGCCGCGCGCCCTGCGTCGGCTGTCCACGAGAATCTCGGTTCTCCATGCAAGACGACTTTGTCACACAAGGAGGCGGCAAATACTGGCAGAAGCGCCGTCGCTGTTCGACACAAAGGAGATCGGGCCACTGGCAGTCGACATCGAGCCTGGGAAAACGTGCAGGCTTGACCTCTTTGCCATCCACGCGGAAGATGGCGTGCATGTCTTCGAGAATTGGTGTCCACACGCAGGTGGCCCTCTCAATCTCTTCCCCGACACCTTTATCGCTCCAGACAGACAGCACCTTATTTGCTCGCGTCACGCAGCTCGATTCAGGTTTGAAGATGGCGTGTGCGTGCATGGACCATGCGTCGGGCATGCATTAAACGAAGTTCCTGTGGAAGTGGGACCTGATGGCATCACAGTCAGTGAGAGTGCGCTCCGTGAGCTTTGTCTGAGAAGTCCCAGCCAGCTTCCACCCAAACTACGCCGCCATCGCAAGCAACCGGCCTGATGGCATCGCAGCCAGTGAGAGTGCGCTCCGTAAGCTTTGTCGAAGAAGTCTAGACAGCTGCCACCTAAACCATGCTGCTGTCGCAAGCCAAATAGTGCAGCTGTGAACTGTGAAATCGGGAACCAACGGCCAGATGAGCCTCACAGAGTGCTACTTGTGGCAGTCCACTGCTTGTCTGCAAATGCTCTTAGTATTCTCGCCTCTGTTGCGGCCCTGAAAACTAGAAACTAGCTTGACTCCCCACTCCCCACCCCATTCCCATTCCCATTACTAGTATTAATTTACTACTACCATTATTAGTTAGCCCGGTCACCGTCACTCTGTTCAACCACTATTTTCATCCTCCCCTGGATGTCCAAGGAATTCTTAGCCCCCCCACCCCCACCTGTCCCATTATCAACCTCCCCCTTCCGACGACCCCCCAACCGCCATGGGCCAGCACTCGTACTCACCACTCACCTCCCCCCCCCTTTGCTCCTTACTTAGGTCGCAACTAATCTTATGATTGGTCGCCATGGAGCCCCCCCCCCCCACTCTCTCGACCGCCCTCATGGGGGGCGAGAACCATCCACCCCCCTGCGCTGCCTCTTGGCATGCAGGGGGGACTCACCCAAACTGCCTAGACTCAGACTCTCCAGGTCGTTTGCCTTCATTTGGTACCCCTCGTTTGGCGCGGAGGGGATGAAGGCATCCGCACTTCAAACGAAGGGAGGAGGCCTCAAAAATGTGGCCGTGAATACAAATACAACAAACAAATGGCGGGCTTGGTGGAACAACTCTCGAAACAAATCGAAAATCATAATGTGGTTATAAAGGATAAATAAAGGCAAGCGAAGAGGGTATGAGGGTATAGAGCTATGCGATCACCTTATCAATACATTTCAGCATATGAAATTGACTTCTAATGTGTTTCAAAATAAGATGAAAATCCATTCGGAAGTTGCTCCATTAGAACCACAAAAATTGCAGTATCGACGATGTATCGAGGAAACATCCGTCGAGCGAGGGATGAAATCGAACAACTCGGAGGAGGACAAATACGCCGTTTGACGCAGACCCCCGATACCACCACAAGGATTCGGTAAAGAGCACCAGAGAGGGAGGGTAGGTCGTTTGCCTTCATTTGGTACCCCTCAACCTACTTTTATAAGTGGGGGACAATGGGGGCCTCGCGCCCCCCTCACACCATCGCGGACACCCCCCGGGGTGGGCCCGTACAATCAACCCCAACCCCTGCCCTTTGGCAGGGGCAGGGCCCTTCAGAGATCCCTGGAATGGGTGGAGTTACACGAAAAAGCAACGGGAGGTAAGACCAACACAAACAAATTTCAAGGCCTGAGGATGGGATCCCAAAGATTGCGAAAACCGCCATGGAACATGCGCAAGTATAACTGGATAAGCAACGCGGAATACCTAACCGTATTGGGCGTCCCCTTGGGCGCACCGGAGGCCCTCAAGCCTTTTTGGTCGAGTCTGGCGGACAAGATCGAAGACAGAGTCGCCAAACTATCACCGGCTACTAACTATATGACGATCTTCGGGCGAACGTCCGTGGCAAACTTTATGGTATATGGAATGCCCAGATACTGGCTGCAAACATTGGCCGCCCCCAAGTGGTTCCACGCACGGGTACAAAGAGCAGTAGACGCCGTCCTCTGGACTAGCCCGTACACTAACAAACCGAATAAATGGATGAGATACCCATGCTACACCACAACACACGAGAAAAGCGCGACCAGAACATTGGGGCTGGGACTCCTAGATTGGTCGGCCCACACAAAAGCACTACAAGCTAAATGGATCCTAAATTACTTGAATGCGCGGAAGGCACTATGGAAACATGGCCTCGATGCCTGGTTCTGTATCGCACGTCGCGACGTGCGCTCCGGCGAGTAGGAACATCGAAGACACGACCCCGCTAGCTTCACCGACGACTAGAACGCGGGGTGGAGGAATCCCCTCGGCCGCGTCGAGCGTCACGGCGTCGTGGATCGCCGCTAACTCAGCGCAAAGCTCGTCAAAATGCGTCGGCAGTACGGCAGAGGGTGATGAATGAGTGCTCGCGTGCGGCCGCCGCAAGGCTAGAGCAGCTTCGGCGAGATGGCGGGGCAAGATGACGGAGGAACCGCTAGCCCGGGCACGGGAGGCGGCTAACATTTGGAGCTCGCGCGTAGGGGCGCGGGCAGCTTCAGTAGACTTGTCGGCCGAGGAACAACCAACCACGGTGATCCGGTGGATGGCCTCGGCAGTAGAATTCAGGGGGAGGGGGTCGTCGCCCTGAAGTTTCGGTGGGCTAGACCTGAAGGGGGTTGGCCCCGGCGGGCGATCCCTGGAACGGGGATCCTCCGGAGAGCCGAGAGAAAGAGGAGACGCCGGCGTCCGTGTGGGGCGCGACGAGAGATCGTAATCGACGGCCACTGCGTCTCCCGAGTCTGGGGTGGCCACGGCGTGAGCGCGGAAAGCCGCAGTTCCCTTGGAACCTTCAACTTCATTGACTCCGGAAGCCGACCCTTCCGGGTCGGGAACCAGGTCAGAAACGAGAACAGGTGCAACTTCGAGACGAGAGAATGAACACGATGACGGAGAAATATAACGAACCGGGGAGAGAGGTGAGGAGGAGGCACAAGTCTCCGCCTCCACTGCACGAGAACCTACGGTAGACAACGACAATTCGTCCGCAGAGCGGCTCCGGCTATGGCCCTTGGGAGAGAGGTCTCCAGTGGGGTCCCGCCGGGAAAGAGCAGAAACAGGTAAAGCAGCAACAACGTTTTCGGACGCGGCAGCGGCCACGTCGGACCTATCCATAGAACCTAGAGCAGAAGATGATACCGAGTCGACAGCCCTCGAGGGCGTTACAACTGATTGTTTACGAAACGAAGAGACCGAAGACGCGTCGAATCCACCTAGCCCACCCCCTTCCTTGGGCAGGGCCGTCGGGGGGTGAATCCAGGGATGAAGATGCGTCGAAAGACCTAGGAGAATTAGAAGAAACCGAAGGCAGCATAGTATCCGTAGAAATAGATTCCAAGAGGGGCAGCGAGCGAGAATCGGCCCCTAACATCCTAATAGCGTGCGGAGTAATAGAAGAACTTGTAGACGTACACGAATTTCGGAGAGTCGGGTCGCGACTATCTCCGGGGCAAACCTGTTTCCAGGAGCCCGGGTCAAGTGTCGACTCCGGCTTCCGAGATAGCCGTTCGGCGGGGGCTTCAGCCGGCGAGGCGGCTCCCACCGTCGAGGACTGAATAGAGCTAGAGACAGGGGGAGAATCGCCGCGTCGACAGCTCTTCTCCCCAAGCGGCGTAGGGATCGGATCGGGATGGTGGTGGTGGCGTTCAGGCCTACCGCCCGCGATGTTCTCCGCCAGGGTTTGAAGGACGGGGACCCCGCCGGACCCCTACTGAGGCTTAACCCGGACCATCGAGCGAAGAAGCTTATGAATGTGCTCGTCCGATCCGCACTCTCCGCAGCCAGCCTCACACAGAAAGCGGATATATGGCTGACAGATGACGGGGTTGTGAGCACCGTCTCCCGTGCCATATTTCTAGGCTTCGTTGGCTGGAGTGCCAGGAGGAGCGTGAGGTCGGAAAGCGCAGAAGGCACAGCCGTTTTCGTTCGTCCATTCGGTGATTCCCCTATTGATATCGTCCGTCCGTGGAGTTTCCATTGAATTATCGGCCGGTCGGCACTTCGCTTAGCCGCCGAGACCCTTGGGTGTTTGGCATAGCCTATCCTCCCTCGTCATGCGAGGGGCGCGGCCTCTGGCGGCCGCTATGAACTCTCGCTTCTATTTACGCTTTTAAGGACGGAAATAGAGCGGTCAAACAGGTTTTTTCATTAGGGGTAAGAAAATGACCGCCCGACTCAATCGTCCCAAAATAGACCGCCACGCGCGGGGCAAGGGAGGGTGGTCCCTCACTGTAATCGACGCCATTGCCTTTCGTGCGGCGGGAGGGGTTTGTTCGGAGGGGGTAGGCAGCTGGCGGGGCAGGTAGGGGGGGACCCTGCGGAATCCTTGGACACTCAGGGGAAGTGGAAAATAGTGGTTAAAAAGAGTGAGTGACCAGGCTATAATCAAGCATAAGCAAACCAAAAGCAATGGAACCAATGTCACGGTCCGTCGTGCAATGTGCCGCGTGAAGCGACGCATGAGGCTAGCTCCTTATTGCTGTGCAAATACTGGCTCGGAAGCAGTATCGCACGCATGGTGGGCCAACACAATGCAATGGCTAGTGAGAAGGGATGCCGGACCAATATGCGCTTGCACCCCACCACGCTGAGCGATTTGTTTGCTCTCCTTGACGGTGAAACCCAGCTGATCGCCGAATACAAGAACGACATCATCATATTCTACGGGATGGTTTGCATCAGGATGCAGTGCCGCTCTTAAAGGAATTTCGCCGGCCTCATGGAGTTGGATCAGACGTTTTGGCTCACAGCCCCTATCTGACATCAAGGCATCGAGGCGCGCTGCAAGGCCACCAGAGTGAAAGCTCCAGCCATCATCCGAGTCTGCGCGACTAGTGGCGCCGTGTGCGACGGCCAGAGTGCGCTTCAGAGCTGCAGCGATCGTGCGTTCATCTGGGTGTAAACCACGCACCTTCTGGCCGTTGATACAGACGCTTGCCTCATGATCCTGAAAGACCAGCCACAAGCGTGTGTTCCGGCGGACCCCATGGCTGAGGAACAGCGCCGACGATGCACAGCGGGCAAGAAGGTCCACTCGGCCCGTCGGAAGGTTGTTCAGGTTGAAGCGGCCCCGGACGACTGGGTCTGGTGTCCCGTGGCAGCACACAACGATGTCGCGCCGCTTTGATGAGAGAGTAGCAGCAGATTGCGGGACGGCGCGCTCGAACCCGAGTGTCTGAAGCCGGGCCGCAGCTTGCACGTTATGTAAGCGCTGCGACAGGGGTACCCCAGGAGGAACACACGTCGAGACGGCCACGAGGGCCACATGCACGCCGAGCATGCCGGGAGCGGCAGTGTGCCGAGCGCATGCGGCCAATAAGCACAGTTAGGATTGACTTAGGTGCGAGCAATCACCGCCCGTAGAATAAGTTTTATTTTGATTTTTTCCCGTTATTTCTCGCTATGTAGAGCAACATCATCCTCACCAATGGTCATAGTTCTGATAGCCCCTTGGCCGCACGACCCCCTGCGACCATCCAGACGGCAGGTAAGCCATGTGACCAACACTAGGAGCTATAAATGTAAAACTAAGAATATCTTGAGTTTTGGAAGGAACGGAGGAACGGAGGTAGTAGGTTGTAGGTTGAAAAAAAATCGACTTTTTGAAATTGCACCCAAATTCCATGGGACGGGGCAAGGACTGGGACTGATCTCACGTTTGGAGATCGCCTGCGACGGGGCGCGCCGGCCAGCAGCTAGCGCGGAACGCGGTGCTTGCGGGTTGCGGTTGCGGGGAGCTCGTGGAGCTTTCCTCGGGATGTTGCAAAAAGCCGCGCTCAAGAGGGGAGTAAACCCTCCACACTCTCCTTTTTGGGAAGGGAAGTGGGGGGTAGGAATTATACCCAAGTTGTGGGGGTGTGAGCGGGAAAAGAAATAACCGGTCCTGAGGTTGCGGCCTGTGACCTCTCGCGGAGAAGCATCGAGCAGCGGTGTCTCTCGGGTCACCTCCCAGAGAGCCCTTTTGTTTCTGGTGCGTTGTACCCCTGGCCACCTTTAGCTTTAGCAGTACTAATACCCACTTATTTGATTATTCTCCAGGTACGGGTGATGCTGGTGGTTGGTGATCAACGAAGTCAAAGTCAATGACATGATACACCACCCTTCATACCAGCTCACACAGATCAGGGAGCCGGCAACGACGCAAAGAAAGGAATCGTCTAACATTCGGAATCGTCTAACATTCGGAATCGTCTAACATTCCAAGAGCACGAGCTACGCGCTTGTTCACGAGCACATGCATGCGCGTTGGCCCCAAGGGGGAAACGGACTAGTTGATGCTTACGAAATCTGGCCGCAATCGGCAATCACAACTGGCTGAGAGGTCTTGCCCGAGGAGGAGCCGACCGCCTCGATCTTCTTCACGACATCCATGCCATTGGTAACGGAGCCGAAAACGACGTGCTTGCCATCAAGCCAGTCAGTCTTGACCGTGCAAAGGAAGAATTGCGAGCCATTCGTGCCCGGGCCAGCGTTGGCCATTGAGAGCACACCAGGACCAGTGTGCTTGAGTTGGAAGTTCTCATCGGCGAATTTGGCACCGTAAATGGACTCCCCGCCGGTACCATTACCCTTAGTGAAATCTCCACCCTGGCACCTGTGGTTGTGCGACAGGGAGCGTATGAGGGAATGCGAACAAAAGCAATCGAGTGATCTTTTCGCAGTGCGCACAAACAACTCACATGAAGTTGTTGATGACGCGGTGAAAGGACGATCCCTTGAAATGCAGCGGCTTGCCCGACTGGCCCATGCCCTTCTCACCCGTGCACAGCGCACGGAAGTTCTGAAAACCAACAAGCAGCGATGGTGGTTTAGCGATGAGCATGGCTTAGCGAACAAACACAGAGCGCCACATGCAGGGCCACGACCTGTCTTGGCATGGGCTTGCAGGCAACTCAGAGGTCGAGATGCACCTCTGCGGTCTTAGGGACGACATCAGCACGAAGCGTCATCTCGATACGGCCGGCCGGCTGGCCGCCGATAGTCATGTCGAAGAAGACGACGGGGTTGCTCATGGTTTGTTCGGGAGAGGGCAAGGGCAAGAGGGGGGAAGGAGCGGGGGGGGGGGGGGGGGGGGGGGGGGCGGGGGGGGGGGGGGGGGGGGGGGGGGGGGGGGGGCGGCGGCGGAGGCGGCGGCGGCGGCGGGGGGAGGGCGGGGGCGGGGGGGGCGGGGGGGAGAGCCGCCGCCGCCGCGTCGCTCCCGGGGGGGGGCGGGGCGGGGGGGAGAGGGGCAGGGTATTTTGTTGTTTTGGGGGCGGAAGGGCACCCTCCTTGATTGCACACTCACACTCGAGCGGAGCCACGAGAGACCCCCCCCCGCCCCCCGCCCCCCCCGCCCCCGCCCCCACCCACCCAACGCCGAGAACGCGATGTGTATGGGGCGGTCAAGCGGCTCTTTGAACTTCTAAGGGTGAAAATTGACCAAGTCAAGATTGAGGATTCATGATTTCACTTCATCACGACGTTCGTCAGAGTTTTATTGTTGTGTTAGTATAACCTTAGTGCTACGGGACCGTAGCCCTTCGACGGCAACGGTGCCCCTACCCCGCGATGGGGGTGTGCGTGGTTGGCGCATGGCTCGTCCAGTGTATGTGGCTAGGAATGCTAGCTAACAAGATGTCATTATGTCATACGATATACGACGCTACAAGTTACAAGTTCTAACGTGGTACCCCCGCCGAGAGGTCGAGAGGTCACCCTAGATGGGAGATGGGAGATACGGCCCACCGACCCTCTAGATACGGGAAATACGGCTGTATTTGGGTCAATCCCCAGGATACGGCCGGATACGGTCCTAGATACGGGTAGTAGGGTGGTGAGGGCTACTATTAATATATAATATATAATATTTATAATATACAATATACATATACATACATACACATACACATACACACACATACACACAACACATATATATAGTAGTATGTGGTATAGCTATGTGTGTGTGTGTGTGTAGAAGTAGTATCGTGTTGCTAACGCACCTGCTAATTAATAGCTATTACTAATAGGCTATAATAGGTCAACCGCGCCAGAGCTGACGTGTGGAGAAGGAGTGCGAGTGCGGTGTGGTGTGTGAGTGCGAGGGGTGGGAATGGACGCATGTATGACTTGATGGAGACGCCAGGGAGAGATAGGCGGAACTAAGTGCGGGCGGAACGGGGACGGGATGAGTCGAGGGAGGGGTGCCAGGCCCGGCGTGGACCTCTCCCGAATGCTCGGATGCGAACTGAGTGACGGCAGGGGCAGACATGATGGAGGCAACGGGACCGGCGCAGATCACGAAGGAGGACGGGACAGAGGAAACAAACAAAGAACACGATGACGATGACACAAAAGACTAACATAAACGGACCATTTACACTAGTAATCGGGGGAGAACTGCCGAAAGGACGAGGAGCGAGACGGTGATAGAGGAATGAAGAGAGCTCTCGGAGCGCGGGGTTAATTTCCACGCGAGGGGGAATCTGGAGTTGCCGGACCGAGGTGGGGTGGGAGATGGGGCGTGCTAAGTATAGCACGCATCCAAAAATATCCCTCCCCCCACCCGCAACACTCCCCCCACTGCGGGAACCCGAAGGGCGGGTCGCGCAGCGCAGATGGCGGGTGGGAAGAGAAAGGGCCGGGTCGAGTAGAAAAAAACGACGGCGTCTTCGCAAGAAAAGAACTCTTCGGGGCGCGGCGTGAAGAGAGGCCCGCGGCCGGCGGCAGGAAGCGGGCAGACGGCACGGAGCGGAGGAGTGGGAGGGCCGCCAGCGATGGCGACGCTGGCGAGCGGGACAGCCGAGCCGCGCGCGCCGCGGCTGGCACTCGGGACGGCGAGGACGCCTCGGCCGCGTGTGGCGCGAGGCACACGTGCGTCCACAGAGGAAGAGGAAAGGTGAGGGGGCTCTCGCAGGGCAGCTATGACCAGGGGCGAGCAGCCGGGCCGAGGAGGAGGGAAGGAGGGGAGGCGGTCGGGGGCAGGGGGAAGGGAAGGGATGGCGGACTGGGCGCAGGTGGCTAGGGCTCGTGGGCCCACGCATTCGTGACGTAGCGCACGCTGGCCTCCACCTTGGCTTTGGGGAGCCACTTGGTGAGAAAGTCTGCGCACATTTGCGGGAGGAGGCGATGTACGCGAAGGACGTGGCCTCATCGACAGCCTCGTATTGGTAGAGCGCGCCATCGACAGGCGACGTGGCGGAGTGTGGGCCAAATCCGTCGCAGATGAACCGTTCCGCCGGTCGTGTGGCGAGGTCACGGACAGGAGTGCTGTGCGTCGGAGCGTGCCGCGCCTGCGAGAGGGCGCGGGGAATGCTGGAGTCGACAGCCACGCGCTGCGCCGGCGATAGCGAGTCGAGGTGGACACCGCGAGATGCGCGCGAGGTAGATGCTAAGCTAGCTGCGTCAGTGCCTAGGCGGGCAGCCCAAAGGAGGGCAGCGTCCGCGGAGCTTAGAATGGTGGCGGCGGCGGCTATTGCCGGGCGGCGGAAATTAACGCTAACGTGATATAGACCATTATTACGGCGAAGGGGAGCCGCGCTGCCGTCCGCAAAGAGCAAGTGAGGCGGGTGTTTGCGAGCCTCTATGCCGAGGTGGTCAAGTAGCACAGATTCGGAAAGAATATTCTTCGCTCCCGTCGGGGCGTGCAAGAAAGTGAGAGTGTATGCGCCGCGGGAAGAGGGGGAGTCCCCGTCGCCAAAGGCGACGGTAGCCGTGGCCTCAGAGGAGTACGGCAGGCCCCCGGCGATGCCCCCGATGACACCAGATGCTGCAGAGTGGACGCAAAGGGCGGCAGCCGCCGGATGCGCGAGGATGTTGGCATTGGAGCCACCGTCGACTTGGAAGTCAACGATAATAGGCAAGGATGTCGATGCGGCCGCACACGCTTGGAAGGAAACGACGTCGGCGGCGACAGCGGCTGAGGCCGTGTAGGCAAGTGCGCCGACAGTGGACGTGCGGGGCTCATCAGTCGGGGAGCAGGCGCTATGGGCGTCGGCACGGTCGACTGCCGCGAGGTATTCGTCGATGACGGCGTCGTTGTCTGGTGGGGCCAAGGCGAGTGGCACGGCGGCGGCCGCTGCATGTGCACGGGAGGTAGGCGGGTGGCGCCGCTCGTACCACAAGCGGAGAAGGTGCTCGTATACCCGCATGGGGACGGGCTCGCCGAGAGCGTTGCGCAGGTTGTCGAGCGCGGGCGCTGTGGCGGCGTGGACAACGCACGCAGCGGCGTCGCGAGCTCCGGGACACAGTTTATCTCGGCACCTACCGCACTTCGCTGGGCATGTGCGCGAGGAGCAGCCCGGCTTGCCGCATATGAAGCATTGGGAGGAGGGACGAGAAGCGGCGTTGGCCACGGTGCTCGGCGGCGGCGACTGCGGGGGGGGCGATAGTGGGGGTGGCGCAACAACGGCGGTGTGGGTGACGCTGCGCGGAGGTCGCGGACGCAGCCACAAGGAGAGGCTTTCGATGAGCTCGCCGACGCTCCACTCAACCTTGCCTTTGATCTCCGCCGCGTAGAGCCTGTCTAGGAGTTCGTCGCGGCTGGCGGCCGCGCCGTCCGGGAGCTTACGGATGAGCATCTTCTCCTCTATCCCTCTATTCCTCTTTTCAAGTCTGATTTGTCACCGCTTGTGGTTTGTCATTTGATGAGAGTTTCACGCAAGACGCAAGCTTCTTCAGTTTCAGTTTTCAAGTTTTAGAAACATCAAGGAACATTCACAACCATCAATCTTCCATGGAGAGCACCCCATGCCTCTGTTTCCCAACATGTTGACACACTTGTTTCCTTCACCCCACTCTTGTGGACCACAAGTATCTACAGCTCAGTGCCCTGCCTTGGGCGCCCTCTTTCAACACTAGACTCCCTCTCCCACTCCCCCTTCACACCACAATCCATTCCAAACAGCACGAACCCCCTCACCCTCTGTTTCAAGCACCAAAAATTTCAACTCAAGACCCATGTTGATACACTTACACTTATCTTTTTCACCCCACTCTTGTGGGCCAAAAGTAACACAAGTACCTACAACTCAGTGCCCTTTGTTTGGGCCCTCTTCCAATACCTGAATCCCTCTCCCACTCCCTCTTCCAACTACCAACAACCCAAGAAGCACAAACCCCCTCGTGCCCTCGGTTTCAAGCACCAATAATTTCGACTCAAGACAAGAGGGAGGACATGTCTTGAGGCGGCGTCGCTGCCCATGCCTAGCGCAAGGGTATAGCGCCCCCACTCAGACATCTCCTTCGCCCCACAGCTCCTCTCTAAGGAGTTGCTCCTCTCCCTCCCATTAATTAGGCCCCCTTGCCTGCGAGACCAAAACAGGATCCTGGCGTGGGGGGCTGTCTGAGTGTGGAGGGAGGGGCGCTCCGGCTAGCGCAGGTAGAAAGCTAGTGAAGAGCTGGGTGGCATAAGGGGGGAAGGGTGCTTACGCTTGCCGCGGCAGGGAGTCTTGTCTTGAGTAAGCGCTAGCCTCGTTCCTTTGCCGCGCCGCGACCCATAAAAATTTGTTAAAAATTTAAAATTTAGAAACATCAAGGAACATTCTCTCATAGTATGTCCTTCCCCACGGACGAAGCACAGCTCATCTGTCTCACCTAGCAAGACCTACGTGCAATGATCCATCAATGGTGACTTTGGAAGAAGCCATCATTCTGTGGAGGAGTACATCTCGTGTTGAAGGTGAGTCCGAATCGTGGCACGACGCACTTCGTTGCTGTCCGGATCACTCGGTGGCGTCTTCTCGACAGCGACGAATCCCATGCGATTTGACTTTGAGAGAGCATTTAGTCGTAGTCCATCTCCATGTCATCTTCCGAATCGTCAGAGACGTCTGCAGTGCCACCTCCCGATACGATCAGATGATCATCTTGCGAACTTACGGCTGAGGCACCACAGCCACCCTCCTCTCTGGTATTTTCCGTCTGTTGTTGGCTGCTGCCGCCCACTTTTTCATCTTCCTCATCCATGTTCTCATCCTCATTGTCCTCGTCTTCCGGATCCTCTTCGAGGTCCAACAGAAAGATTCGGCGCTTGCTAGTTTGGACTAAAGAGCCAAGGCCACGGCGTGGAGATAGTGCGAGGCGGTCTATCGCCGTCGAAGCGAAGTTGCGCGATCGTTCATCTAAGGAGCCGGGGAGGTGAGGGCGTGGGTAGGTCGCACAAGACAACGTACGAGTAATTGGGCAACGATTGACATCCGCAATATTCGCCGGGACGACACGACGAGAGTCGCTGGTCCCGAAAAGTGCTCTCCACCGTTGAGGGTTCACGAAGGCGCCAGTGAGTATACGTTGAAATGGAGACTGATTCAAGTCACTGCTGCGCGGACCTGAAAGAGTGACAGGCGGGAGCCGCCCGTCGCGTACTGCGGACATGACAATGTTCATCAGCGGAGATGGCGATGCCAAGGAGCCTCCACCACTAGGAACCGGTGTTGCTGTAGACGCCCCAATGGCCAACTTGGACAGGTTGACATACGGGAGTGACGCGACGGAGGCGACAGTGAGGTGTGAACTATCATTTGCATCACTAGAATGCAAGAGAGCGATGCGACCCTCCTGAAATACGAACGGCAGGATGGGAAAGGTCAACGTGCAATGAGTTTATTCCGCGTGGGATTGCAACAGATTTGCTTCCGTTCCTAGAAGTGAAAACTTCTAGGAAGCCTAACGAAAGTGGGATAGTTGGCGTCGGCACAAGGTTGGAATGCTGAATGGCTCCCCAAAGTAGTCAGTGAGCAAGTATAGAGGACTACCATGGAAGAGAAAATGGCAGCGGCTTGCAGACCGCATATGCAACGGCCGACGCATAAGCTCCGGCATCACCTTGTAGAAGAGCGCCTGCTGTAGATTGGAATATTGTGTGCGAATCGCGCAAGCTTCCCATTGAGGCGGTCCCTTATCCTGGTTGAATGGTTGGAATAGGGATGTCAGACAGAATCAACGTAAACTACGATAAGCGGGGTAGATACGGGAGGAGAATGCTGCTATGCATAGGAATATCAGCGTGGGAAGGACCAAAGACAGGGCAACACAATAAGCCGAGTGCCAACACGAATTGTTTGGAGCAATCAAACGGGTGAGTTTAGCTCTGCAAATCAGCATGCAGCCCGATTTCCAAGGCATGAAACAAAGTCCTGCCCGGATGGGCGTCATGCGACCCAATGGGATGAGGAGAACGACTCGCCTGTAGCTGCCAGCTCGCTCTCAACATAACCAACTGAGTAGATTCAGGATTTCTGCTGCCGTGTTCGCCTTGCGACGTCCTCAACGTTGCCGCGACTACGAGTAGTGGCGGCGACGACGGCGGCGGTGGCCGTGGGGCACCGGGCAGGGTGCGGGTGGGCGGCGGGGATGTCTGATGGGGAAATGGCGTTGATCCCCCATTGCTAACATCCAATTTAAGGATTGAAGCGCCATTAGTCTCCGACAAAGACGATGCAACAGCTCGAGTCTCATTAGCTATGACGGCTTCAGTCGTGCAGTCTAGCGGGGAACATGAGTGAAGTTGGAAGCCAGCGGAGACATGCTGCGCGGACAAAGGGATGTAAACCGTCATACCGTTGAAGGAATCGTGTGCGGATCATTGTGCGAAGTAAGATCACTCAGTCAAGAGGTGTGGGCAGGCCAAGTCTTTGTCCACTGAGACCTCGCATCCTCGCCAGACGCCACGAGTCCCCTAAGAAGATCTACATCGCGCACGAACTTTTTCTTCCGCACGCACCTGTGCCACTGGCTGAAATGTCTCGGCAAGAGCTGATCGCAATGCCACAGCTCTAGGTCGCAGCCGTTGAATAGGCGGGAACGCAGAGGGCGCCTCAATAGCATCAACGACGAACTCCGTCGCAGCAGCGGCAACGCCGCCAGCGTCGGAAAATAAATCGGAAATCTCATCGAGCGGCATAATAAGCGATGTAGATCCATTTCCAGGCACTTGCCCTCGAGAAAGAAGTGCGGCAATGCAGCGAGAATCGGGAAGGGGTACTTCGGATGCGGGCGGCGGGGACTCATCACGCAACTTGCGCACGGAATGTATGAGCCAACAACTTCGAAAGATTGAGCGGGGAAGGGAGGAAGAGGCACATTGGTCAGCAGAGGGCGCGCGAGTGAGTGCACGCAACAATTTGCTCTCTTATACGGGTGCGATGAGCTGCGTCTCACAGAAGTGCTCCCAAGGTTTGATCATGTCGTCGTGCGCAAATGAGTAACAGCTCGACTGATGTGCGCAGAGCTTCAGCGGAGTCGAGCAACGATGAGACGTTCTTGGGCTACAACGAACATCAATGTTGGGCACAGACACGGGTAAGTATTGCAAAGAGAGGCGAGGACACCACCCTTCTAATCGATCGTTGAAAGTCACAGATTAGCTTGTCTAAGCGATGCCCTAATCAGCCAAATTTAAGGGCCACTCCCAGCCGTACACGCCGGGACATTGCAATTTAGGTAGCCATGAGCCGACCCAATGCAATCAGTGGCTATGGATCGTTCAAGTACGTGCACTTGCCTGCAACCCAAGCGTGACGGCAAAGTGATGTGGCCATTTGGCGAGACCGTGAAGATGTCCAAGCTTGTGTATGAGCATCTCAAGGGCCGGAGCGACTTGAGTAACACAGAGTTGTATGATAGTCTCAGAAGCGGCACATGTGGCCTTGAGAGCCCGGGATAGGTCAGCCTCACGCCAGGTGTGGCAAAGGAAGTCCGAAACTCGTGCTGTGGGCACGCCGAGAGCCAGGAGCGCCAGGAGCTCTTGGTTCACAGTAGCAGGGCCGTCAGAGGGGTCCAAATCACTGACTTGATCCACCTGAAGTGACACAGGTGGTCGGATATCGAGTGAGGTGGACGTGGCTCTGTGAGGCAACTGCCACGACGAGGCTTGCAGTGCAAGGAGAAGTGGGGGTCTGCAGGCATTCTTTACCACGGCTTGTAGATCTTGTATTCTGGAATGAAAGCCTGAGGTGGCGTCATTCCAAGTCCGAGCTGCAAGATCGATCGTGGCGGATGCGCGCTCCGCTAGAGCACGGCATTGCATATATGACAAGGCGACAGCCTCAATCTCGTTCCGGGCCCGGGATAATTGTCCTGTGCGAAAGCCAAGTAGCAAAGTACCAGGCTGATGAAGCTGTCGTGTGCCATCAGGGAGGGAGGCACGAGTGGTAGCCTGCGAGCAAGGGGTATAGGGCCGAAGAAAGGCGAGCTCAACGACGAGATGAGGTGTCGACTGCGATTAGGATCAATGTGAGACAGCGGAGAGCGCACTGCTTGGCGGGCGCCTCTCACGCCGCCCGCTCCTGCGCGCGCTAGGGGCTCTCCGGCGCGCTCCACTCCACACATCGTTGCGCAGACACGGTCACCTCCGCGTGCGCGCTTGCCTCCCCTACAGAAACCGCCAACGCGGCCCAGCACATCCAAGAATCTCTCCACAAAAGGGAACTCAGGGAGAGGTGGGCAACAGGTGGAGGGGAGTTTTGGGACCGCAAGTTTGATGACCTTTGGTTGTGGGGAAATCGGACTCTGCGCTTGTCGATATAGTCGCGCACCTTGGTTTTGACCACAAGTGTCAGCGCGTGCAAGGATGGCGCAAGGCTAGCGTGGAGCAGCGTGGGTATCCCGCCACCGAAGTCCAAGGCGGGAAAGTCTGCTAAAGGCAAAAAACCAAGCGAGAATCGCCCATGAACCGCGAGATGGAGACGAGCCGTCTCATCGGCCTGCAGAATTGTCGGAAGGGGGACGGGCATTTCATCATCGGATGCAGGGCGTCACTGCAGTAGTGACAAGCGCTGAAGTCTCAATCCACTACAAACATCGCAGTGCCCTTGAAGATGATGGTTCAAGCTTCCAACATGAGCTGTGAGTGTGAGCAGCGCTGCTCCTTCCACTTCCTTCCGGTGACCTGAATACCCACACGATTGCGCGCACTAGCGTGACGGACGTGAGAATATTTTGAGAGCAACAGCCCTTACCGATAGGGCAATGTCGAAGTCAAGCGATCGCTCGCCCTCGAAGAGGAGACGTTGGAGAGGGACATCAAGCTGCATGGGGCCTGAATCGAGAATTAGTTGCTGTAAGCCGCTGCCCTTGGGAAGTACCGGTAACGGAGGGAAAAGGTCGTCGATGGGGCATGCATATGGCGATTCGCGACCGCGAGCGGAGCCCTCGGGCAAAGATGTAGACAACCACACAATGAGACCAAGGGCGCAGTTGTGCATATTGGTCGAGGAGAGAAGCTCGCCATCCTAAGGACGAGCACAGTTGGGGATAGCTTTGATCAAGGCTCGCACATTGGGAGGAAAGCTCGGGGGGAAATATCTCAGAGACGAGAGCCTCCCACCTCCACATTGTACAGCGCGACCGAGCCGTCGGAGGTGCCCACAGCTAGCTGCTGCCCATCTGGCCGCCATGCGAGGCAGTGCACTGGCTGCGCCGAGGAGATTGCAAACAGCCGCTGCCAGGTAACTCGGTAGACAGCGACCTGCAAGTCCGATGTAGCGATTGCGATCAAATCCATCGTTGGGCACCACTCCATCGCCACCACTTCGCCAGCAAGCCCCTTTGGGAACCCGCTGAGCACTTCGAAAGACATGGCGGCGCGTTTTCGCGCCTTTGGCCCCGCGCGACGAGAGCCAAGCCTCGCGTTCAAGTTTTGTCGGAGCTGCTTCTTCTTAACCCTAGTAGGTGCCTATAAACCGGAATTTAGGTGCCTAGAGCTCTAGAGCTCTACATTCGGGTGATGCAGGTGGTAGGACGGTGGCGCGGTGGGGCTGGGGGAGGGGGGGCGACGAAGGGTCTCCCGGGTACGATCTCCCAGTTTGGAAACTCCAGTGAACGCAGAATTTACACAAGAGAGGCGAGAGGAGCTGGAAAGAGATTTATGTTACCCCCCAGGAGCCAACGCCCCCCAGGAGCTATCGGGGGCCCCCGAGAGCTATCGGGATGAGGATAGCTCCGACTCCGGTGCGATGATCCGCGCTCAGGAAGTGGAAATCGCGCTACGCCGGGGAGAGCAAGCCGAGAATGATCATCGGGCAAAGCGGGCGAGGACGCGTGCGGCTCGGCTGGCTTCGCGTGAGGAGCGACGCGGCAGCCGCGAGCAAGGATCGGAGAAGCGCCGGCGCTCCGCACGCTCTTAGTGCCCCAGCGCGTTCGCTTTCGTGGTGGTGTGTGGCGGCTCCGGCGCAGCGGGAACGTGGAACGTAGCTAGCTAGCATGGCGGCGGTAGTAAGTCGGTTGTAGGTGGTTGTGTCGGCTTGGGCTTGCTGTAGTTGATTGAAGTCTTGCAGCTGGTGCTTTCTAGTACCCAGATAGGCAAATGGACGGTGTTTCCCACTTCTTGACATTGTCGATGCCATTGTGCACTTTGCACTTTGCGCCCGTTCCGAGATCATAAAATGTGGTTTATGATCTCTGGCTGAGGCTCGTTGGCCGTCGCACACCTCTGCATGGATTACATCAGAGCGGTCGCGTACCGTGAAAAGCGTCCTATGGTGGAAGTGCGCCGGTCAGCTGCCAAACTCGGGATTCAGAACGAGGAGGCCGTCCTCTCACGCATCACGGACAAGGCTAGGGCTGACCAATAACAGGCAAGTTTTTTGGAAACCCATTGAACCCATGCTAGAGTAGTAGTTTTTCACAAGGTCAGTGCATTTTAACAGGTTGGAGTTTTTCTCTGGGTGTTAACAGGTTGTTTTAGGGGTGTTAATACCCAGTTAGTGGCCATTAACAGAGGCTGCTCAACGGCGACATGGTCGACCCGGCCCTCCCCCCCCGCCATCAGGCGGATCCCTCCGTGCTCCGTGCACTACTGGGCGGGAGCAGAAGCGTGAGCATTGCGTAGGTGGATGCCGATTTTGAGCGCGGTTTGAGCCTGTGCGCTTCGTTGCGATCGCGGCGTTTCGCCGCTTCTTGCTCGCGATTCGCACCGGCAAGGTGCGGGCCTCAAGCCTCGTCCAAATCCCTCTCCAACGCCTTCAAGGACGTGTCAGCGCTGGCGGAGGATCGTCGGCGCGCTGGCGCTTCGGCGAAATGGGTGTATCCATGGGCGCATCGCCCATACTGGCGACCGTGACAGCAAGGGAG
>CM030932.1:8916758-8934865 GCA_018136815.1 Isochrysis galbana | reverse complement strand
CCGTTCACCGTGTCTTCACCTGCACCTGCAGTTCCTGCACTCTCACCTTCACCTGCACCTTCACTGAAGAAAAAACTTCGGACCAGCACCTTCCCAGTTGGAAAAATTTTTTATTGGGGGTCGGGGTGGGGGGTGAGGGGAGAGCAGGTGGCGGGCGCGGTTGCCATTCTCGCTGCAGGTATTTTACTCTTTAGAACCAACCTACTTTTATAAGTGGGGGTCAACGGGGGCCTCGCGCCCCCCTCTCTCCATTGCGGACACCCCTTGGGGTGGGCCCGTACAATCAATCAACCCCAGCCTCTGCCCTCTGCCCTCTGGCAGGGGCTGGGCAATCAACACTCTGACCCAGACCCCTAGTGGGCGCGGGCCGTGACTCGCACTCCCACGCCCAGCATGGGCCTGCCCTCGAGCTGACTCCCCCCTCCCATCCCTGGTCGCCAGGCAGACAGAGGGATTCGGGCGGCTCCCAGGGCCAGCGAGGCAAGCGTGGGAGAGGCAGGGGGGGCCAGGGGCTGAGCCCCAGCCTCCACTGCCCCCTGAGCTGCCCTGGCTGGCCCTCTGGGAGCCCCCAAAGGGCCTCTGAGAGCAGACCGTGGCGCGCCGCATGGCGACGCGCCGCAGGGACAGAGGTGGAGGAGAACGGAGAACGGAGAGGGGGAGAGGGGATTTTTTTTTGCACCCCCCCCGATGGAGTGCGGTGAGAAACGGGACTCGTTTGCGTTAGCAAACGGGCGGAGGGGGGCGGCTGGCGACAGGAGGGGGATGAGGAGGGAGAGGCTCAAGGCGCCTACGGGAACCACGGTGGCAGGTATCTCGGGGCGCAGTCTCTTATTTCTCGAGGACAGCTCGCGGCGAGAGCTGTAAGGGCCGTTTCTTTTCATGACGAGAGGTTCCTCCCCTCCCCCCCCCCCGGTGCTTTTTCCCGGAGAGTCGCCCGACGTCCGCCTCAATGGGTTTTCCCTCATTGCTCATTGTAGCTTGTGGGGAGTTATAATGGGAGCCGGGGGTTTGGGGTTTGCGAGGGGGGAGATTCGGCGAGGGGTGAGGGGTGCATATGCGTATGTGTCTAGTGACAGCACACGTCAAGGCGTACGGGCAGGTGCGCTGAGGGGTGTCGTGATAGTACCGGGCTAGTGGCAGTGGTGGTACTAACGCTCAGATGTCTTATTTAAAATATTATTTACTCTTTAGAACCACCTTAAAAGCCCCTGTTTGACCGCCCTACTACTACTAACATGGTTTGTCGACCTCGCCCACCCGCATTTCCTGACGCACGCGCAGAGTCCCCCCCCCCCCCAGCGGTGTTATCCTCGATGGTCATGGCATTATTCGTTATTTGATTATAAGCTAGCAACGCACAGACAAGCTCCATGGTAGCCCCAACAACACACGCCCTCAAGAGTGCAAGGCTTCCAAGCCACAAAGCGGCCCGAGCGGAATACAGCCATCGCGCATATTCTCCGTAGATGATGATGCAAATGTCGTGGATCAACAACGAGAGACGCAAACAGGCCGCTGCCAAGTTCGTCGCCCCGTCCTGCCGTGACTTTCCTCAACAAGTGACAGCATTTCCGTCTACAAGATTGTGTAAGTTTGGGGCGCAAGCGCAGGTCCCACAAAACACGTCAGCTCCGAGCACAACAAAGTAAGAAAGAGTGCTTAATCTGTCAAGCAGGGAGGGGGACAAGAGCATGGGCAACACCAGCAGCCTGAGCTTGCGGTGGGCAACAACCAGAATCTGGCAAGACAACTAAATGCAGGGCCTACCAAAGTTATGCACACTCATGGGGGCAGACGTACCGAAAAGGTCGAAACCCATCTCCTCCTCCTCCTCCTCTGGCTCCGGCTCCGGAGCCTTGGCGGCAGGAGCAGCAGCAGCAGCCTCACCACCACCGCCGCCGCCGCCGCCGCCGCCACCGCCGCCGCCGCCCGCAGCCGGAGCACTACCAACTGCAGAGAGCATGTCGCCAATGTTCTTGCCCTTGCAGAGCTTAGCAAACAGCGTGGGCCAGTAGGGCTCGACCTCAACGTTTGCAGCCTTCAAGATCTTCGAGATGTTGTCGCCTGACGAGGGTCATCACGTCATCAGTGTGCAAAGTGAAAAGAGCCAGTAGGGCAAGCCAGAGAGCCATGCTCCGGCAGCATCACCGCGAAACTTTGGCGGCACCATGACGATTTAGAGGTGGAGAAGGGGAAGTGGCGCAGCGTTCGCGTATGCAGTGTGAGACGGTGCATGTGTGCTGCTCTCAATTCGGACGGGCCACGCACTCGAGACCTCGAGGTCCTCATCATGGAGGATGAGCGCAGCGTAGACGCACGCGAGCTCGTTGGCATTGCCACCGTACGCCATTGTTTGCGACCTACGGTGCGGCGAGGGCTGCGCATGAAGTGGAGCAGAGGCAGCAGCGTGTCTGTGTGGATGAGCAGCGCGTGCGTGCGCGACGCTGGCGGCACGGCGAGCGCCCCCAGCACAAGCTTTCCCTGCCCCCCTTCCCCACCCTGAGCAGGCTGCAGGCGGACCCGCGCGTACGGAAAAGACACGAGGACTCTCTCCTCCGGTCACGCGCGGGAGGGGGGGGGGGGGCGGCTCAGTGTTTCTTTTCCCCCTCCCTGACGGTATTCCCTCCCTCCGCCACGGGCGGAGAGAGAAGAGAGAAATAGGGGAAGAGAGGGTTTTCTTTTGGGCGCCAACCGGGGGGGGGGGGCCCGGCCGGCCAACAACAAAACTCTCTCTCCCCTTCGGAGGCAGGATTTTGTCCGTGGCAGACCCGTGGCAACGCGGCTGCGTGGCCTCGCGAGGGGGGGAAAGGCGGGGGGGGGGGGGGGGGGGGGGGGGAAGGCCTTCCGCCGCGCCCCCCCCCCTGGCTTCTCCCCCCCCCCCCCCCCCCCCCCCGGGCCTCGCGCGCGTCCCCGCTCCCCCACCCCCCTCTCTCCCCGTTCTCTCTTCCCGATGGTGCGTGGACCCAAGCGCCACCTCAAGCGGCTCAATGCGCCGAAGCACTGGATGCTCGACAAGCTCGGTGGCATTTGGGCGCCCCGGCCCTCCACCGGACCGCACAAGCTCCGTGAGTGCATGCCCCTCATCATTCTGCTCCGTAACAAGCTCAAGTATGCGCTCACCGGCAAGGAGTGCAAGTACATCCTGATGCAGCGCCTGATCAAGGTCGACGGGAAGACGCGCACCGATCTTAAGTACCCCGCTGGCTTCATGGATGTCATTGGCATCGAGAAGTCGGACGAGTACTTTCGCCTGGTCTACGATGTGCGTGGCCGCTTCAACGTCCACCGCATCTCCAAGGTGAGAGCCATGCTGTTGCATGATACTGGGCGGAGCGGCTGCGGGAACGGAACATCCACGGAGGCTTCGGTGCCACCGCTAACGGATGTATTCGCTCAGATCTCTGGCCGGCGAGCCGCTGGGGATTGGCCAAAGGCTGGGGTGAAGCCTGGGGTGGCGCCTGCACGTTGGGCTCGTTGCGCACATGCATTTAGCTATGCCCTCCCTCATGATGGTTCACTATCGCGCCGCGCTTGCTCGTTGCATGCTTTCAATCGTGCGCGTGGTCCACCTTCATGCTTACGCTGAGCCGGGGAATTGCCTCACCCACGTTCGCAGGAGGAGTCCACCTACAAGCTGGCGCGCGTGAAGAAGGTCGAGATGGGAGCGGGCGGTATTCCGTATGTTGTGACACACGATGGCCGGACGATCCGGTACCCGGACCCGCTTATTGAGGCGATGGACACCGTGAAGATTGAGCTCGCTGACAACAAGATTACCGACATCATGAAGTTCGAGACGGGCAATCTCGCCATGATCTCGGGCGGCAAGAACACTGGCCGTGTCGGTGTCATTGTGTCGCGTGAGAAGCACCCCGGTTCTTTTGACATGGTTCACGTCAAGGATGCTATGGGCAACATCTTCGCCACTCGTCTGAGCAACGTCTTCGTCATTGGCAAGGGCACCAAGCCAATGATTTCGCTCCCCAAGCGCAAGGGTCTCAAGAAGACTATTCTCGAGGAGCGTGCCGAGCGCCCGCCCAAGAACTAAACAGCCCTTCCAATAATGCTCACTGTTGGGCTTTTGCGGTTGAGCCAGGTCGTGGCGCCATCCTGGCGTTGGGACGAGAGCTGAGAATACCCGTTCGAATATGTGCTAGCACCGAGTGCCGTGGCATGGGAAAGAGCGGGGGATGGGCCCCCGCCGAGCCACGGAGGGACGTGTTTGTGGGTTGTCGCGTGGTGATGAGCGGTCGAATGAGGTGTTTGCACGCTTGCACGCGCATCGGTGTTGGCAGTGTTGATGCGTCGCGATCGTGCCCTCTGTCCTGGCTCTCCGCTTGGGTCCTGACGCACGTATTTCTTCAAGCAGTAAATATGTGCTACATCAACACACACTGTGCACTGTCTTATTCCTGGATGGGACGTCAGGCTGATATCAGGTCCTGATATCATGATATCAGGTCCTCTAGACCTGATATCAGGGGGGCTAATAAAACAAAACTCCTGAAGAGAAAAAACAAAAAAAACAGGAGGGGAACGTGGCGCGTGGCGGGAAGAAAGAAGGACACACGCGGGAAAGTCTCCGCAATGGCCAGCGACGGTGGCGGCCATGCGCCGGCCATGACCGACGCTTGGGGCACAGAGGATGTGGATACGCTCGAGGGCAGTGCTCTCGAGTGGTCCACAATAGAGGAGGTGGCTGGCCGCGCCAAAGTGGTGCGAGCCAAGGCTTGTCTGTTGTGCGGCCACACGTACTCTGGGGGGCCGTTCAACATACGTCAACACCTTGACGAGAAGCTGCCATTGAGGAACGTGAAAGCATGCAAGCCGCTCCCCGAATTTCGGACGCGGCACGCCACAGTAGTCGCGGAGCTGCGTCGCCGAGCGCGGGAGGCCGAGATGCACAACAAAATCAAGGAGGATCGCCTCAGGAAGCACGCGGAGGGCCGCTGCTGCGCAAGCGCACACGAGAGCGGCACTTCAGCATCGCCTATCCCCCTCAACTCACCTGTCCCTTCTCATCCATTCATGGCTGTCACATCAGACGATGTCTGTGAGGCATGGGTGAAGGTGATGGTGAAGCGAGCCCTCCCCCTTGACCTCATTGATGACCGCCTGTTCCGTGAGGCTGTGGCCGCAACAGCGAAATGCGGCTCGCGGAATTTGTTGGTAGGCAACGAGGTGCGGCTTCCATGCAGGCGCACCATCACTCAAAGAATTTTGCCGCGCGTCGACGATGATCTCGACCGGACCGTTCGCCGCAAGGTAGAGGGGCTAGCCGAATTAACAGGCGTGACAATCATCTCTGACGGTTGGACAAATGTGACCCACCGGCCGATCATCAATTGCTTGGCGTCGCTTCCCCTTGGCTCATACTTCCTTGCAGCAGAGGATGTGTCTGGCGCAACAAAAGACGCGACTTTCATCAAGAATTTCATTGTAAAACATGTACGGGCCTTTGGGAGCGAGCTTGTCGTAGCCATTTGCATGGATGGTGCGTGTACTGCGTCATTCCCATTGATTGCGGCTGAGCTTCCGCACGCCTTCTCATTTATTTGCCCAGCTCACAGCCTTGACTGCTTCATGAAGAATGTGTGCAGTGACAAGGCGAAGGTGCGCATCAAGGGTATCACCGATCGCGAATTCATGTGGGGAGAAGCTTTCCTGGCGATAGCTGTGTCGCAAGTTCGTGAGGTGGTCGGTTTCATCTGTGCGCATCAAAAGACCCTCGCGCGCTACCGTGCATTGTGTGAAGAGGTGCCCAAGACTGACCGACCTCAGGGTGGCATGGAGTTGCTGAAGGCCTGCGAGACGCGCTTCGCTTCGACGTTGCTGATGATGATGAGGTGGGCCCTATTGTTATTGTAGATTGTTGGGCAGTCAATCAAACAGGTTTTTTATCTAGCTAGGGGCTAGCTAGCTAGGGGTGAAAGATAACCATCTCAGAATTGAAAACAAGACATCTGCAGGTTCAGATTCAGGGCTAAACACCTATTGCTAGAAGAGTATCTTCTACCTTCCATCCGCCATCCGACAGCGCCCTTGTCCCTTTTTTCCCTTTGCTTCTGCTTCACCTCTCCCCCTTCCCCCCCTCATTCCTTTTACTTTGGCTTCGTTCGGGGGTGCGGCCCAGGCAGGTACATTACCGTGGGCCGTGGGCCCGGTTCGGATTGTGGATTGTGGGCTCCGAACGTGTCTCAGCCGGAGATCATACATAAGCCGCCAGCCGGAGACCATAAACAGCCTACATCTACATTGTCATATTATTGTCAGCTTGCCAACGTTGTATTTGTCATTGCGATTGTTAATAGTCTAGGAACAAGTAACAAGTAATGGCACTCACACTCACTCTCATCAACATAGATAGGGAATAGGCTACAGGCTACTACAACTGCTTGGCGCCAGCATAGTCTGCCACTGCCACCTCCTCCGTCTTCCGCCTGCGGCTTCGCACCTGCGCTCGCATCTCCGCCTCCGCTTCTTCTTCAGCCAAGGAAGGCGGCATGGCTCGACTCGTAAGTGACGCGGAGCCGCGCCATCTTGCGCGCTCGCATCAATCACCGCCAGCGGCCAACAAACTTTTGTCGACCAGCGAGCAGCGTCGAGCGCCATGGCGTCCTAGTGCTCCAGCTCCTCGTCAGTCGCGAGCCAGGGCGAATCCTGCGGGGCGAGGGTCGGAGAGTCAAGGCGCATTCTGTGACGGCCGAATCGGCCGTGTGCGAGCTGTGTGTGGTGCGCATGTGCATGCGCGGACGTCATCGCTGGGGCACCAGGGTTTGAATAATTTGAATTTTGCTTTATTTACAGGCAATATGGGGCGTCGGACCCCTAATTTAATAAGTATGTAGGCATCTTTTAAGTTAAAGAAACACATCTCTCAGTGGGAGCGACGTCCACTTCGGCTCGTGTGAGCCGCCAGAGCGTGTGCGGGGGGGGGGGTCAGACGGGACTTCGCACCGTCTTTTCAGACGAGAATTCTGAAAAGGCCGGGAGACCCTCCGAGCCGCTTTCGCCGGGGCTTTCCGCTTACGGTCAAACACATGTCGAACTCCCCCCATATTCCCATATAAGTACTTAAAAAGCCCTGTTTGACCGCCCTACATATAAGCACACTACCGCTCTTTACTAGCCATGTAGCTGTAGCCTTCCGGCATGCCGCGCGCGCCGCATACGACGAAAGTGCTTGCTTGTCCCCCTCCCCACGGCGGTTGTTGTCCGTGACCGCTCGCACCCAACGACACAAGCTAGTAGAAAGCCCAGGGACATAAGCTAATAGAAAGCCGTCTCTATCCCTTCGTCACACCGTCAATCACGGGGTTTCATGGGCCAATTTGAAGTTGTGATGTCACGAATATGCATCTTGTGTACGCGACCAGTCTTACTTGCCATTCACAAGCCACGAATTTCCTGGGAACCCATGGAGTGCGGTTTGGCTACTGCGACCGTAGTCGTTTGGTGAAGCCCTACGCATACGGTTCAGCTTGCCCTGATACCACCTCGGCCTGAAAGAATACTCCTATTTACTCGTCCATGAAGAAGTAATTCCCAGATTGCTTCTGTTCCACATCCTTCACAGAATCGGCCTTGTTGATGCGTGGCCGGAAATTCTCAGGGTCACGGCGGAACGTCACCTGAAGAGAGTAAATGGAGGGCGTGGGGTCCAGCTTGAGCGGGCAAGCCTTTGCATGGAGAGCATAATATGTTTAGGAGTTGTTGGCATTGCCGCAAGTGTCTCACTCATCTAGTGAGAATGTAATCATAGCGAAAGCTTACCTCGAGTTGCTTAAGGAATTTATTCATTCCGGACAGAAGCGGTTGTGGTGTCGTGGCCGTGCACTCAATCGAAGGGGTGCCCTCGTAGACTACCACGCGGTCTGCAAGATAGGTGGCCATGATGAAGTCGTGCTCCACAATGAAAGCTGTCTTCTTAGCGTGCATGATGTATCGCTTGATGACCTGAGACATATGAAGGAACAGTTGATGGGAGACAGCAGCCTTGCTCTCGTTCCAGCTTACCACGCGATCACCTCATACAAGCGAACTCCTCCATCTTTTGTCGTTGGACATGGCTTGCCGATGGGATCGCCACACAGGAGTGACGGGTAGCTTTCGGCATTGGCTCACCTTCGCCGCGGCAATGCGCTGTTCGGAGTCTAGATAGGCGGACGGCTCATCGATAAGGTAAAGGTCGGCGGGCTTGCCGAGCGCCATCACAAGAGCTACTCGCTGCAGCTCTCCACCGGAGAGGTACTTGACCTCTTGGTCGAGCAAACGCTCGATGAGCATGGGTTTCATCACGTCCGTGTTGAACTGTGGGAGGGTGGGGATAGATTTCAAGCGCACTTGGGGAATCTTGCGTTGTCATCGGGAAACCGCAGCAAGTGGGTCAAGGAGGACTATGGGTGAGACATCGCCAGCTCCGGACTCCAGCGAGGTCATGACTCAGAGTGTCGAGATGGGCTGCGATGCTTCCCGGACAACGTTACCTGCGGGTGAATAAAGGCTTCGCGGATCTTCTTGTGGAGGAGCATGCGCACAGTTCCCTCGAATGTCGGTGCGATTTTTTGAGGTTTGTATGAAACATTGAGCTTTGGGACCTGCGCAAGGCAGGGGTTGGGGCCGGGTGGGCTGGAGTGACAGTGCGTAGCGGACAGAAGCTATCTTAATCACCTGCGACGCCGTTTCTCCATCGGCTGGCAACATGCCAGCAAGCATCTTGATGAAGGTCGTCTTGCCAGTGCCATTTTCACCCAACATAACAATGATCTCCGATCCTGAAAAGGAGCCCTCCTCGATGTTCAGCTTAAAGCTGCCTAACGTCTTGGACATGGAAGGGTAGGTGCAATTGCCAGCGCCCTCCTCCTGCTTCGAATCCTGCTGATCTGCTGTCTCCGAGACCTACAAGAGCAAATGCCAAGAAGCAAATGAGCCGTGAGGCACGGCGAGGCAATAGAGGATGGCATGCCACTGCCACTAGACTGGCGTGGCAATATCGCCACGGCTGCCCTAGCGTGGCCGGCGTTGGCGTGGCAAGAGCTCGACAAGCGTGCAACAAGTGCTCAGGCCCACCGCGTAGTGCGTGGCCGGCATTGGCTCCGTCCGACATCACCAGCCTACCTTGAAAGATAGAGCGTCGTCACGGAATCGTAGATTTTCCGTCGGAATGAAGCCCGCTAGGAAAATGTTGATGCCCTCGCGCACGCCGAAAGGCATCGTCACCACTCCATACGCACCCGGGATGCCATAGAGGCAGCAGATGAAGTCGGAGAGATAATCCAGCACAGACAGGTCGTGCTCGACCGCAATCACGTATGTCTGCGAGGCGATGGGAGGGGTAGGCGCTGGCCGTCAAGCATGAGCGTTGGGCAAGCGCAGATCATCAAAACCGAGAGTGACGTTGTGAGCTACTTGCCTGGATGTCAAGGAGTGATCGGATGGCCTTGGCCGCCTTGAGTCGCTGCATCACATCGAGATACGAGGAGGGCTCGTCGAACATGTAGACGTCCGCTTTTTGAACCAGCACGATGCCAATCGCGAAGCGCTGCAGCTCTCCTCCCGACAAATCCTAGGGAGGCGATTGGCAGAGGGCCACAACTGAACCGTTTTGCACATTTTAGCTCGAACTCAGCTGAAAGGCGGCATGTGGTCCTGGCGCGCTGAATCGTCGTCAATCTCATCCTCCGAGGCCGAAAGTGGACCGCAAGCGCATGGCAAGTGAAAGGATGCTCAGCAGCCATCTCCCACCTCAATGTTTCGCTCAAGGACGTTATGGAGGTCAAGAAAGTCGAGTGCAGCCTTCAGGGAGTCACGCTCATCCTTCTTCTTGAGAAGCTCTCCTACCTGCCCCTTCACGGCCTTCGGGATGTGATCGACGTACTGTGGCTTAATGATGGCCTGCGTCGAAACAATAGCGTCAGGTTATCCGTAGCTTGGCAAGATTGTGGTGTCTTGTGGGGGTGAGAAGTGTGATGAGCAAACCCAATAAGAATAGTCGAGCTAGCTGTGCCCTTGGCGACCAGCTTGCACTGCGCGCAGCGCTCGTTGTAGCGGCGTCAGAGCAGTTTCGCTTTATCCACAGGTGCATAGGGACGACTGCCCAGAAATATCGGCCCTATTTGCCATGCCTAAGACAGAAGCGAAACACGCATCTACACGATCTCTTCACGAGCAGCAGAGAGCAGGAGCGAATGCTTCACAGTTTGAGGCGAGCCCCTTGGCATGTGATGCACCACTTGGATTAACCCTAGCGTTTCAGCGCCGAGTGATGATGTGCTGAACCCTATGAATTTGTGCGTGTGGCGCAAAGGGATTGCCAAGTGTGTGGACCGCACAGCACACGGAACCCCAATCCGTCGTGGCGGCAGTTCTGCCGGCACAAAGGTGAACGAGCACATTCGCCCGTCGAGCTCGCCCCCCCCCCACCCCCCCCCCCCCCTTTCCCCACCCACTCACCCCACGCACTCGGCCTCGGGCAGCCCGCTCATTCATCCAAGCGCCCCGCAACGCCCCCGAGCCACCGCCGCTCCTCACCTTCATATCATCTTCAAGAATCTTTGTGAAGTAATTTTGGAGCTCGGAACCACGGAAGTGCGCCAGGATCTCCTGCCAGTCCGGCGGTGAATTGAAGCGGCCGAGATTGGGTTTTTGCTTGCCCGCGAGGATCTTCAGTGCGGTCGACTTGCCGATGCCGTTAGTGCCCACGAGGCCGAGAACCTGCCCCGCGCGTGGCATTGGCAGGCGGTGCAGCTTGAACGAGTTGGCCGAGTAGCGGTGTGTGGTGTTTGAGTTGAGGTTCTTAGGGAGGTTGATGATCTGAATGGCTTCAAAGGGGCACTTTTTGACGCAGATGCCACAACCGATGCACAGCTCCTCCGAGAGAAAGGCAATCTTGTCTTTGGGGCCCACCTCGATGCAGAACTTGCCCATTCGCACGACGGGGCAGGACTTCTTGCACTCCTGCCGGCACTTGGAGGGCTTACACTTCTCGCCATTGACGATGGCGATGCGAGTGAGCGTCTGCTCCTCCTTCGTCTCCTTGTCCTTCTTGCCCATCGCGCGCAAGGGACGGGGCCTCGCAAGGGACGGGCAGCCACGCGGCGCAGAGCGGGAGCGCCACGCGAGCTCTTCTCTTCTCTCTCTCTGGCTGTCTCTCCCTCTCCCTGGCTCTTCTCTCCCTTTCCCTTTTCTCTCTTCTCCTTTCCCTTCTCTCTTCTCCTTTCCCTCTCTCTCTCCCTCTCTCTCTCTCTCTCTCTCTCCCTCCCTCTCTCTCTCTCTCTCTCCCTCTCTCTCTCTCTCTCTCTTTCTCTCTCTTTCTCTCTCTTTCTCTCTCTCTCTTCCCCCCCCCCCCCCTCGCTCCCTCGCGCGCGCTCTTCTCCTCTCTTCTCTCTTCCCCCTTTCCCATAAGCTCAGTTTCTTCTCTGCTAGAGTAGATTAGGACCCCGGCTCAGCATCGGGGCGGAGGACAGGAGTACAAGCCCAATAATAGGGAGCGAGGCGAAAAACAAAACCCGCGTTCGGCGCCTTTAGGTCGCGTTCCGTTGAATGAGTAGTAGGACATATGTTTGGCCCAGCCTATATTGGGCCCAGTGACTGTGAGAGGAGCGGTGTAGATCAGAGTAACCATTGGAGGCTAGCTAGCGAAACGAGTCGGTGACGATACCACGTTACCACACCGTGCTCCGGAGGAGTAGAACCACTCCTACAAAACAACTCAGGCTAGACACTCCCCCACAGCGATATCCGATCCTAGATGGGAAAAACAGTGGAGGGGGCTCCAAAAACAGTAAAAACAGTCTGTTTTTGGCCTTTGTACAAAAACAGTGAAAAACAGTCCGAAAAACAGTACCTGAGGGGGACACCATAAATCAAAAATAAAAGGGGTCCTTCGGCTATCGCCCCGTCGTCTGTCGCCCTGCCACCAAGGCCGCTTTGTCTGCCCCCCCCCTCCGCCTCTGAGCTCTGCCCTCTCTCTCTCCCTGCCACCTCCATGTCCTTGCAGCCCAACCCCAACCCCGACCGCGCCTCTCGCTCCGCGCTCGCTGCGCGCAACACCGCCGTCGTCCCCGCCGTCGACGCCGATGCAAACCCTCCACCCCCTCCCCCTACGGCAGCGCCGCTGCAATGGGCATCGCTTTTGCATGGGAGAAGCCACCGCGGTGGAGTGGAGGAGGAGGAGGGGGAGGAGGAGCCGCGCGCTTGCGATGGGGAGGGGAGCACAACCTTCAATGTGCTCCCCACGCGAGCCACGGGGCTGAGCCAGCCACTAGTGGGCCGCAAGCGCCACTCGCTGGTGGCGAAGCGCACTGATCCCTGTTGGGCGTGCGTCACCATTACCTCGGAAGAGGACCCCAGCATGCCTAGGTGGAGCTGCTTGGGTTGTGGCGCGGCACGTCGGGGGGGCGCCACGCGTGTTGTCGATCACCTCATGGGTCGCAACATGTCAGCAAGGTGTGCTGCCACACACCCCTCCTGATCCTTCTCGATAGGGTGCGGAAGAACGAGGCCGACAAGAAGAGCAAGAAAAGGCGAAAGGAGGCAGTGAGGCAGGTGGATGAGGCAACTGGCGTGAGTGATGGGTCGCGTGGAGTTGGTGAGGTGCAAGCGCGCGCTATGGGCTCAGGTGGTCAGATGCCCTTGATGCGAGCAAGGACGCGTGCGATGTAGGGGTAGGCATCTTTATCCGGATATTTGATATTTGTCTTGGATATCTCTGGGGGGGGGTCCCAAATGGATATATCTCGGATACTTCCTGGATATTTGGGGGGGTGGGTGGGTGGGTGGGATATTTTTAGTCTTTTTGAGGGGGGGGGAGAAGCGGGGGGAAGAGGGGGGGGGCGGGGGAGTGCCCTCGTGCCCCACCTTTCCCCTTCCTTTCTCTTTCTCCTCCCTTTGTGAGCAGCCATGGAATCTTACCGTATTTTTCGATTTACGACTGCAAAAAGCGTGCCTTGCTGAGCGACAGGGCGAGGGGCGAGGAGGAGGAGGGCTGAAAGATATGCCAGGCGAGATGGGCGCCGATCGCCTCTGCCCCCCCACAGCTCCAGCATGCGCGCGCCCCACAGCTCTTGCATGCACGCGTCCCACCCTGCGCTCCTGCATGCACGTGAGCCTGTGAGCCTCATTCATTCACAGTTCACACCCGCCACACTGGCTCCCTCATCACATGTGTTGGTCGCCGTTCGCGCCGAGGAGTCGCTAACAACGATGCACCGGTCACCGGTCACCAACGAGGACGCGCCGATGGCAGCCAGCGAGGCTGGAGAGCGCGAGGTGAACGAGCGCGAGGAGGGCAGCGAGGCGACCGGCATTGGCAACGAGTCGCCTGACATCATCTCCATGCTGAAGGTGGGCGTGCGCGTGCTGCACGAGATCATCGGCGAGTGCGTCATCACTGCGATGAGCGGCGCGTGACGTGAACATTGGATATTTGCTTGGATATTTGGGGGGGGCGGATGGATATTTCTTGGATATTTCTCATGGATAAATGGGGCATTTTCAATGGATAAAGATGCCTACCCCTAGTTCGATGCGGCAATAGCGGATAGCGGAAATGTTTTACGCTTGCAATATTCCGGCCGCAGTGGCAGACCATCCAAAATTCATCGCTATGTTGACGGCATTGAAGATGGCACAGCCCTCATACAAAGCGCCGAATAGGAAGAAGCTGAACGGTGCATTGCTCGATCAAACTGTGGCTAGGTTGCATCGTGAGCTCGAACCGTTGCGCCAATCGTTGCTCGCTAAGACGTGTTCGATAGTCTCCGATGGCTGGGATAATGTTATGAAGGATCACTTGATCAATTTCTTATACGGCAATCCTGGTTGCATGTTGTTTGATGGCACGATTAAAGTGTCGAGTGGTGATTCGGAAGATTCTGAATTTGTAGCTGAGGTGATCCGTCAGCGGCAAAGTTTCAAAAGCAGCTTAGGGCCAGGTAAATACTTGTAGCGGAATTCGCCCAAACTTGTCGGCCAAACTTGCGTGATTCTTGGAGCTGACTGCCTAAACTTGTCGTCAAACTTGTAGCAATTTGTGGTGCCGCAAGTACGTCCGTAACACGTTACAACACATTTCCCTTAAGGAGCACAGAAAATCTCGCCACTAGCCACTAGCCACTAGATATCGTGATATCGCGCACCTCCACCTACCTACCTACCTCCTATCTATCTCCTATCTCCAACCTCCCTTCACCTTCACCTCTCTCTACATGATGATGATATGATGATATGATTTCTAAATAGCGCATTGTTTCAACATTTCACGCAACACACATGTTCCCACATGCATGACATGACACAACCACACTTACACTTATTTATGAAGACTTCTCCCGGTTGTTGTTGTTGTAACGCAACATCAGCGCGGCTTGAATCTGATCCCCAAGAGATGCCGAACGATCTGGACCAAACATTGTGGTCAGCAAAGAAAACACGCGCTCACATGAAGCTGAATTTGGAGTCATGCTGAATGTAACCCTCGCCGCCAACGCCCAAGTAGGGAACTTTGTATGATTGGATGCCCACCAACTAAGCACCTGCTGCGTGAACGTTGGCACCTCGGAGTGATCAATCTTGGTTCCGCGACATGCAGCCAAGTATGCGGGAAGCTCATTCAGCAACCCTTGCGTGATAGAAGGCAAATGATGAAAGGAAGGAATCTCTGCGAGCTGATGGACCCAAAGATCATCCACCTTGCCATAGGCAAAGGCTGGATTAAACGCTCGCAGGAGCCCGGTTCGGCGATGCTGCTCCTTACAATGATACGGAGAGGCGCACTCATCTGTCAGACGATTTTCAAGATAATTGAATGCTCCTTTCACTTGCTCCACGAGCGACGACCATTCAGGCAAAGCCGTCGCATCAATTGCCCGTCGAATCTCCTCTTCCTCAGTCACATCAAGGGTTTGGCCATCAGCATACTTGATGACCCATCCGCCCCGTTGCCGCGCGTCCGGCACCTTCGAGATCACACCTTTGAACCATGCGTTGTAGGGACTCTCATAATACTCACACGTCTTAGTCCCGACATCAAGTTTCGCACGCGCTCGAAGCAAGCTTGCAACATTAGGCAAGTCAGATGCCTTCTCACCCATGGCCTGCCCACGTTCACGAATACCCTGAAGCGCCTCGTACACGAGCAAGATCTCGAGACCGTCACCCTCAAGCCTGTAGGTGGTTGTGCATAAAATCTCCAGGTCCATGGCGAGGGCCAGCTCCAATTGAAGCTGCCACTTTTGTGTCTGCATCACTCGCGCCATCGCTTTAGTGGTTGCATCCCCAATCCCACATTCTTCCAGCTTGCGGACAAATCTTTCCAAATCGCCGAAATGCACCGCAAGCTGCTTCATTACCTCCCAGCGGGACCACCAACGGATTTTGGAGTAACCCTTCATGGTCACCTTCATCATCTCAAACCATAGACTGCGGGCGCCGTGTGTGTGTGAGATCAGCGTAAGCCATGGTGTGAGAAATTCTTCAAGTACTGAGAGCTCCATGTGCTCCCCTGTGTGTTGTAAGGTGTGTGAGGCACACAGCGTATCAACCGCGTTAGGACACAAGTCCAAGAGCCTTTGACATGCTGAACCATTTGTGGCACAACTATCCCGTACCAACCCGACGACACAATCCGGATCGAGGTTGATCTTGCGCATTGTGCTCGAGATGTGACGAAAAAGTCCTGCCCCATCCATGTGTTTCTCCACTGTATTCAAGCCGAGCAGGCGGGTGCTGATGCCGCCAAAGTCTGCGTCCACAAATCGACCACAAATACTCATAGCTTCACCCAGGCGCGTGGTGCCATCGAAGGTGATCGTCAGATACTGCCCACGGATCTCCTCTTGAAGGCGCTCGAGCTCTTTGGTCTCAATCTTAGGAATGTATGTCTTCAGATTCGAGGTATCCGTCAGCGACCTCCCACCTTTCTCGAAAAGCTTCCGCAGACGCCCTTTCACCCTATCCAGTGGGATACCACTCTCTAGGCAAACCTCAACAACCTCCCATCGGTAGGCGACGGTCTCTAGATCCACGCTGCTGCCGATCTCGTCGGGATGCTTCTTGTAGTACTCTTCCATGAAAGACTTGGTCCCTTCTTTTGCCTCCTGCGCCTTCTCGTACGCAACTTTGTTCGCCTTGTGTTTGTTCGACGCGATGTGACCTCTCATGATGGAATAGACCAAGGAGACCTCCTCCTTACACGCCCGACAAAAGATCTTTGAGCCGGACACGATGAACGGCTCGTCGGGATTCTCCTTGATGCGGTCCATGGGGGTGATTTGCTTTGGCTCCGGCGTCTTCCGCGCGTAGCCTCGTCGAACGCCGCGTACCCCGACTGGGGGCAGCTGCTTCATCCTGCGGTCTCGTTCGTGAGGCGCCAACGCAGGCGGGGCATGCGCAGGCTCGCCGGAGGATGATGTCGATGGCGCGCACCTTTCCCTCATCGCAGTGCTCGAAAGGGTGGAAGTGGAAGGTAAGTTGGAGGCGCTCGACGCGGCGCTTTCCCTCGATGTTGATGTTCTCGTTTGCAGCTCTGCACGTTGCACCCAGCGCGCCACCATCTTTTGCTGCTCCATGGAGAAATACTCGATCTGCACGTGGTGGGTGTTCGCGTACATTGTGCCCGTGCCGGTGTGCGTGATCTTGCAATCGCCCAGGTCCTTGTGGGCCATCAATGCGCCTGTGCTCATTGCCGCCTCCTCGGTCATGTCGATAGCGTGGACGCCCATGTCCCCGTCGCTCTCCTCATCGGACTCCACGATCTGGTTGGCGCGGCGCGCAGGGAAGTTGAGGTGCTCGTCTGCCTCGCTTGCCTCGTCGCTATCGTCTCCCCTGGCCTCCTTGCCCTCGACCGCGCCCTCGCGTCGCTGCAAGGCGGAGGGCGAACGCCATCCTCATCCTGGGGGAGGAGACCATCACCCTCCGCCTCCGCCTCCGCGAGCGACCCGCGTTGGCGCTGGCGCGTGCAGTGGCGCTTGCCTGTGACGAGGGAGAGGCGGGCGATGAGATGCGCGCCATGGGCTCATACACGAGCGCAGGCCAGCAGGGAGAAGGGGCGGCGGGCATGGCTCACCTCGGCCCGCCATGGCGCGTCCGCCGCGGGCTATTTTGTCGCGGGTCTCATGACGACCCCAGTTTGTGTGATAAAAACGTCCTGTTTATGTATGTAAACGTATGACCGTCATTTTTTTTTTTTCAAAAAGTTGCCTGGGAACGTGACCATACGGGTATTATACCGCGTAGAGAGGTGATTTTGGGGTTTTAGTCTTAGATAAGGGGTTATACTGTTTGAGAGAGGGCGCCGCGCCCCCAAACTTGCAGCCCACTTGTAGAAAGGGCCCAAATTTCCGACGAGCTCGACCAGCCACCCAAACTTGCAAAAAAATTTGTAAAAGTATTTACCTGGCCCTAAAGCAGCTGCATATGTTGGAATCACTGAATTGTGCCATCAGTATGCAAGACCGCGCATGGATGCGCATCGCGCCTTTCTATTGCGAGTCGACCACCGAGCTGGGTGCGCCTGCATCAGCTTGGCCGTCGGTGAGGCCTCCTGCCCATCCTGACCTATTGGTCCCCTGTACGCCTCCTTCCGATCCTACTCCGTCATCTGTACCTACGACTTGTGCCAATCATGGCCCTTCTCCCCTGGGCTTGATACGCGCGCCGCCTGTGATGAGCAGAGGATCGCTGCCCACATCGCCCTGCGGGGGCGAGCCGAACGAATTCTCCAACCGCGGTGGATCCGTCATCTCTGACCGCAGCGGAGCACCCACCTGAAGACGAACGTGCCATCGCCGCCAGGCTCGACTCCACCCTGGGCCAGCTGCTCAAGTCGCCGGCGCTCGTTGAGCTCAAAGGTCTCTGCGTCTTGCGCTGTGTCCGTAGCCAGTTCAATGCCACTCTCAACGTCGTGATCGACACCGACAACAGGGCGGACGCCGAGAAGGAATCAAAGTGCGCGGAACCCGACGCACCACACGCCACGTCGGACTCTCACAACTCACTGAGCGCCACCCATTCGGCACCGACCCTGCTTGAGGGAGCCGCCGCGTCCGAGAAGGCCACTCACGAGACCTCCAGTGGTAAGCGGCCGCGCGAATCAGAGACTACCGAGG
>CM030932.1:8882721-8916658 GCA_018136815.1 Isochrysis galbana | reverse complement strand
CTTCAAGGTCGTTGTTCGAGAGTGTGGTGAATTGCTCAACCGTCGAGAACATGTCGATGAGCTTCTCCACGCGGCGGCAGAACAGGTCAAACTTTCCAAAGATTACATTCTCGTTGAAGTCGAACTGCTTGCCCTTGGGGTTCTCAGCGAGCGCATCGCGTACGGCACGGTATTGCTCTTGGTATTGGCGATTGCAGTCGATGCACACTCGCAGCCGGGCGATCAGATCGGGGACCTCCTGCTCCCAGAGCGAACCGCCAATCTCGACGTAGGCGCGGCAGTTGGCGATCATCTGCTCCGTCACCTTGCGGAAAAGAGTTGTCATACGCTGAGCGGTATTGTAATAGCGGGCAATGGTGTTCATCATCTTGATGTTGTTGAGAAGGCCAGGCAGTGACTCGACAATGTCCGATGGCTTGCCCGAGTAGAGCGGGTCGATGTACTTGTCGAGGGTGTGCAAATATTTAACGTTGTCCTTGGCCTCGTTTGCTGCATCGGTGATTGCATTGTCGTTGGCCTTCCACCTCTTCAGCACTCGCGACTTGCTCACGTGCAGCACAGAGAGCACAACACGGCAATGATCACCATTCAACTGCTGGATGACAGAGTTGAGCTTGCCCATGCGCAGGCGCCAGTAGTCGAGCTCAGTGCGAGGCCCACCGTCCTCCGACGTGGTACTATCCTCCTTCTCGGCGAGGAGCGCCTCCGTCTTGTTGCACCACTCAGTGACCGCCCGCTCGTACTCGGAAGTGATTGAGTTATCCGCTGCCGCCTCACTGATCGCAGTCGGGTTATTTGCGACGAGCCGATCGACCGTGTCGAGCTCCAGCCCGTTGGCAAGAGAATCGATCGCCTTATCTAGAACCTCGACGCAGCGCGTGCTGCTGGCCTGGAGCTCCTCGACTTCGCCCGGCTTCATCTTCTTGACAAAGCCGAACATGTTGGACTCCACAGCCGGCCGGAACACCTACGAAGGGGAGCAACGGTGATCAGCGTGTGGCTTCACTCTCGGCGCTCGGTGCCCAGCAGACGTGCTGCGAGCCTATACAATTGTGCGCAGCACGCATACCTCTGAGAGAATGCGAGAGAGCACAACCAGAGACGACCCCTCGAGGGTGCCAAAATTGATCTCGTTCTCCACGTTGGCCGGGTTGACCTGTGAGCAGAAGTGAGCCAGAGTGAAGGCACAAGTCCGCGCTGAAAGTGCAATGGCACCGGAGCAGAGCAGCGGAAGACAAAGAGAAGCTTTGCCTCGATGATCTGCTTCCACTTTTCCTGTCCACGACATTTCGGGCGGGCAACGGGCCAGTGCCACACCTTGCCCTCAACAACGCGGACGAAGTAAGTACACTTGCCTGTAAGGCCTTCGCTGCTGCCGAGCGTGAGGAACACGGAATTGCCCTGCACAGCAAGCGGGGATAAACACAATTAGCTATAAACTGGGCAATTTGAACCCTGCCGCTGCCACAGGTTTGTGCTGCTTAAAGAGAGCGGGCCACCTCTTGCCACACCCACCTGCGAATAGATGAGGAGCTGGGCCGGTGAACCCCCTCCAAGAAAGTTGTTCACCATCTCGCTCTCCTTATTCATCGCCGCATCGACCAAGCTGCCGGAGACACCCAGTCCCTGTGAGGATCAATATGCGCACAGTGATGCAGGAGATGTGCCACTTGCCGCCCATGCCGCGGGCAGCACAAGATTGGCAACACGGAGCGCACTACCAAGAGGGAGCGCGTGCCCCTCGCATCAGCCGCGCCGCGCGCTGTGCATGTGCCCCTGCTTGTTTCACCGCCCCCAGTGCTCGCTCGTTCTCAATTTCTGCCCATCTCACAGCCGCTTCCCACCCCACCCCAACCCGCCTTCCCAAACCCCCCATCCACCCAATCTTCGCTGCCCGCTCTCTCTTGAGCCACCTGCGAGGCAATCTTGATCATCCATTTGTGCGCGGGCGTGGACATGGCGGTGCGCGAGGCCTCGGCTGCGCCAGCGCGCTATGCCACCAGCCGCTCGCTCTGCCGCGCCCGCTTGCGGGCCCTGGCTCCCCTCGGAGAGAGAGAGGGGGGAGGGGGAGAGGGGGAGAGAGCGGGGGGGAGGGAGCGGGCGGGGGAGGGGGGGGGAAGGGGGGCCAAAAGCTGAAAAGCCGCAACGTCCCTCGCAACGCCGGCGGGAGGCTCCCCGCGCGGTATTGGATGATACCGCGAGGGGGGGGGATCGTGCCAACGGACCATATCCATATCTATGTTACCCCCCAGGAGCCAACGCCCCCCGATAGCTATCGGGGGCCCCCGATAGCTATCGGGGGGAAATTTTTTCCCGATCGCCAACAGCCCCCCCGAGAGCTACCGGGGGACCGAGAAAATCTCCCGAGAGCTATCGGGGGATAGCTCCTGGGGGGTGCCGTAAGCGGACCCCCCGATAGCTATCGGGGGAAGAGGAAATCCCCCGATAGCAAACGGGGGGTTCCTCCACTCTTTGGCTCGCTCTCCTTCTCTCTCTCTTCCCCCCTCCTATCCTCTGTTCTCCTTTCTCCTCTTTTCTCTGTTCTCATTCTCCCCCGTAAAAATAGTTGTTAAAACTTAGAGTATCTAACAGCTAACAGTTTTTGAAATGACATAAAGTTACTAGGATTAATATTAAAATATGATATATAAGTACAATATGGTAATTAAATTAAAGATTATTAAAGACGTGATATAAAAATAGTAAAATTAAAAAATCTAACCAAAAATTCAAGTAAAATTAAATATCGGTCATTTTGATCTCGTCAAGTAAAATATTAATATTAAGACTATTTAAAAGAAAGAAAAACCACAAAAAACCAAATAAAATTTACCATTATGTGTTTATTCAAACGATGCTATGACTATAAGTCTTCATTTTAAACTATGAATAATTCATTGAAAAGTGTATTTTCGTAAAAAATATTATAATAAATTATAATTAATTTATTAAAATTATCCATACGCTCATTCCGTTTTTGATTTTTATTCGAATAATTCATTGAAAAGTATATTTTCGTAAAAATATTATAATTAATTATATTTAATTAGCTCATTCCGTTTTTGATTTTTTATCATCCGAATAATTAATTGAAAAGTATATCTTCATAAAAACATTATATTTAATTGATTTAAATTATTTCTACGATCATTCCTTTTTATTTTAACAGCATAACCTCCCTCTCTTCTCTCTGCCCCCCCCTCTCTCTCTCTCTGCCTCTCTCTCTCTCTCTCTGCCTCTCTCTCTCTCTCTGCCTCTCTCTCTCTCTCTGCCTCTCTCTCTCTCTCTCTGCCTCTCTGCCTCTCTCTGCCTCTCTCTCTCTCTCTCTCTCTCTCTCTCTCTCTCTCTCTCTCTCTCTCTCTCTCTCTCTCTCTCTCTCTCTCTCTCTCTCTCTCTCTCTCTCTCTCTCTCTCTCTCTCTCTCTCTCTCTCTCTCTGCCTCTCTCTCTCTCTCTCTCTGCCTCTCTCTCTCTCTGCCTCTCTCTCTCTCTCTCTCTCTCTCTCTGCCTCTCTCTCTCTCTCTCTCTCTCTCTCTCTCTCTCTCTCTCTCTCTCTCTCTCTCTCTAGCGTCTGGGGGCTCGAGGATGGCCCCCCGATAGCTCCTGGGGGCCGTCGTTTCCCCCCGATAGCAAACGGGGGCAATCTTTCGCCCCCGATAGCAAACGGGGGCCCGCCTTAAAACGCGATAGCTCCCCGGGGCATAAAAAATCCCCCGATAGCTCTCGGGAGATTTTCTCGGTCCCCCGGTAGCTCTCGGGGGGGCTGTTGGCGATCGGGAAAAAATTTCCCCCCGATAGCTATCGGGGGCCCCCGATAGCTATCGGGGGGCGTTGGCTCCTGGGGGGTAACATCTATCTACTATCTAAGCCCGCTCAAACTAAGTTTATACTTAGACGCGATGGAGCGCGCCGCCGCGACTCCCCTCTCCTTCGGGCCCCCCGCCGAGGGCGCCCCACCAGCGACCATGGAGCAGCCGCTATCGAAGCGGCCGCGTCCGCCCACCGAGGCCGAGCAGGTGCGTGCGACTCCGGTCGCGCCACACGGCCCGTGGCCCCGGCCACACCACCCATGGCAGCCCCCCCCCCCGGTACCACTCGGACACCTGGCTCGCCAGGCATGGCGGGAGTCCGGGGCTGAAAAGTTGTGTCCAATTAGCTAGTGGGGTTGGCTAGGATATAACATTTTAATTTTAATTTTAATTTTAATTCTCTCTCCTCCCCCACTGGGAGGGTCTATCGCTTTGACCACTCGGCTGCTCCCTCGCTGGAGGGTTCGCGGTCCCTCTTACCACTTGGCTGCACGGTCATCTCTTCTCTCTCCTCCCCGGCTGGGAGGGTCGGTCCATCTGACCGGCTCGGCTGCGCCGCAGTCTCTTCTTTCTCTCTTCTCCCCTGCTGGGAGGGGTCGTTCCTTTGTTTTGGAAAGGTTGGCCCTTTTTGTTGGCCGAGTTGCAACTTGCTTTTCCATTCACATTTTACATTTGTTTGTGTTCAATTTGTGTAAGCGTCATTCGGATCTCATCCGTACTCCGCTTAGGAGGGGGTATCACAGGGTGTCTTACACCATGTCCAATGTGTCATTGGTGGTTTGTTTGTTGTTTGTGGTTCTATACCGTTAGTGTTAGCGTGCCTTGTGTGGCATTCCCCCCTTGGTATCTTTCAATCATCTTGTCATGGCGTAGCGCGATGGCGGCGCGCCGCGCCGCTCTCTCACCGCCGCCGGGGCTCGCGCTGCGGGCTCCCGGCGATAACAACACACCTCTCAACGACACACTCGCGCACTCACCCTCGCCCCGCTCTCGTCCTCGCTATGTCCGCCCCATCGCCACGCCCTGCCTCTCCTAAGCCCGCCTCCCTCCTCCCTGCCCCCTCTGGAGGCGGGTGAGCCCGTCATTGGCCATCTCCCAACTCCCGCCGCGCCTCTCGCCGCTTCCCTTCCGTCCCCTCCGTTCCCATCTGAGGTAGTGGTAACCTCGGATCCGTCACAATGTGTATGTGAGGGGTGAGGGGGTCGGGGGTCCCAGGCAGTAGGTGAGGGGTGAGGGAGGGGCGGAGGATCTACTGTTTACGTTAACATTCCCATCTGGTACTGGAAAAGTAACCCATGGTAATTAGAACGAGAGGGTGCCAGTGGTTAGAAGAATGTAAAATGTAAAATGTAAAATGAGATGGAGATGGTTCATGGTTCATTGTTCATGGTTCTATTCGGGGGTATTGCTCAACTTTACTTTTGGAGGTCGCGTGCCCGACAGCTCCAGAATATTGTTGTAAACGGGCATGTGAACACTTGATGGCTCATGGGTCAACTTCATTCTGTCCCACATTCGACGGATCGCGATCTTAGGGGCTCCGTTGCCGATGAAGCTACGGACCACAGCACTAAGGTTATACTCGCACAACAAGAAAAACGCGATCGGAAGGTGCGACGAGCGCGCGCGCGGTGGGATCCCTCGCTCGATCGGCATCCGCAGCGTCGTCCATCCGCCGACAGTCGCCGACGCCAATGTTGTCGACCGGGGGCCGCTTCTCCGCACAGGCTCGGTCCCCGCCGGCCGGATGCGCGCCATCCGCACCCGCCCCTTGTTTCCCGAGGCGCGTGCGGTCGAGAGGGCACGCACGTGGCCCTTGATATGATGGGAGGCGCTTGCCTTTCGCACACAGAACTTCCATATCACACCATACTTTTTGGCGCGTGAAGACCGTGTGTAGAGAAAAGAAAGTCGCGCGTGTCTCTCGCTGCGCATATATGGATTCCAGGAACGCGAATCCTTTCCTATCGCAATCCGAACGTGATGGATTGCGCTCGAAGCCTGGGGATCCACACACCACCAGCTCCAATAGACAGGATCTTCCTGCCTGGACCGCAGCACTCTCCCCGTCACACCGGTGCCGACAATAGAGGCGAGACCATGACGGGACGCAACAAGCCGGATCTGAACACACAGTAAGTTGCATGCACCAACACGCGAACACCCGCGCCCACAGAAATGTTCCCTCTTGATCTCACATGGCGCAGTTGCGCATGCTTGCGCAAGATCGAGAACGCTCAACACCAGCCAGTGAAGCTGAAGGGCAGTTCGTGACCTTACGTGTAGGGTAGCATTCCATCGACCCGTTGCTACACTTTTCGTTCTCTTCCTGTGCCTGCAAACGTGCAATGGACAACAGAAGAGCTCCATCGAGAACCTCGGACAAGCTTCAAATATACAAACCAAGCGCACAATGCACTACTCCAACATAGAAATGTCAGGTCGTGGCACATCGAAAAAAACAAAGCCGGTAGAAGTGACCAGAAGATTGTCCCAGAATGACCTTCCGCTCTTGGCACCGCAAGCACCTACTCCGGGACCGTCCCCGCTGGCAACGATCTTTGAGTCACCCACTCCGACACCTCCTCTCCACCTGACCACACCACCGCCGCCGGCACCGTTTCCGCTGATGCCGCCTACACCCTTTACACCGCCCTTTGCTCCGCCACCAATGACCCCACCGGAGCTCCCACCGGGCTCTCCGCCCAATTTGCCGCCTTCGTCGCCTCCTGCGCCACCGCCCTCACCATCGGCTCCGCCCCCTCCAGCGCGTCCTCCGCCATCCCTACCTCCAAGCACGCCGCCGCCGCCGACTCCGCCACCACCCGCACCTCTGCCACCGGTTCCACCGCCACCGGTTCCACCGCCGCCCGCACCGCCGCCGCCCACTCCGCCTCCGCCTACGCCACCGCCGCCGGCACCGCCGCCGCCGGCACCGCCGCCGCCCGCGCCGCCTCCGCCCGCACCGCCGCCGCCTGCGCCGCCGCCACCAGCGCCGCCGCCGCCGGCACCACCGCCACCCATGCCGCCTCCGCCCACTCCGCCGCCCCCCGCACCGCCTCCGCCCACACCGCCGCCACCCGCACCGCCGCCGCCCGCACCGCCGCCGCCCGCACCGCCTCCGCCCGCACCGCCGCCGCCCGCACCGCCTCCGCCCACACCGCCGCCACCTGCAACGCCGCCGCCCAATCCGCCACCGCCCCCCACTCCGCCACCGCCCGCACCGCCTCCGCCCGCACCGCCACCCCCCACGCCGCCGCCGCCCACACCACCGCCGCCCGCACCACCGCCACCTGCGCCGCCGCCGCCCACTCCTCCGCCGCCCACGCCGCCGCCCACGCCGCCGCCGCCCACGCCGCCACCGCCACAGCTTCCACCGCCAGCGCCGCCACCGCCCGAGCTTCCACCACCACCGCTTCCACCGCCATCCTTCCCAAAGTCACCGATCTTCGACCCTCCTACTCCACCACCTCCAGCCCCCCCCCGCCGCCGTCAAAGCCACCACCCACGCCACCGCCGCCGGCACCACCGCCGCCAACGCCGCCTCCACCCGTTACACCGCCCTTTGCTCCGCCACCGTTGGCCCCACCGGAGCTCCCACCGGGCTCTCCGCCCAATTTGCCGCCGTCGTCACCTCCTGCGCGACCGCCCTCACCATCGCCTCCGCCCCCTCCAGCGCGTCCTCCGCCATCCCTATCTCCAAGCACGCCGCCGCCGCCGACTCCGCCACCACCCGCACCTCCGCCACCGGTTCCACCGCCGCCCGCACCGCCGCCGCCCACTCCGCCGCCGCCCACTCCGCCGCCGCCTACGCCGCCGCCACCAGCGCCACCGCCGCCGGCACCACCGCCACCCACGCCGCCTCCGCCCACTCCGCCGCCCCGCGCACCGCCTCCGCCCGCACCACCGCCCCCACGCCGCCGCCGCCCACTCCGCCGCCGCCCGCACCGCCTCCGCCCGCACCGCCTCCGCCCGCACCGCCGCCACCCGCACCGCCGCCGCCCACGCCGCCACCGCCCGCACCGCCTCCGCCCGCACCGCCTCCGCCAGCACCGCCTCCGCCCGCACCGCCGCCACCCACGCCGCCGCCGCCCACACCACCGCCGCCCGCACCACCGCCACCCACTCCGCCGCCGCCCGCACCACTGCCGCCCACGCCGCCGCCGCCCACGCCTCCGCCCGCACCGCCACCCCCCACGCCGCCGCCGCCCACACCACCGCCGCCCGCACCACCGCCACCTGCGCCGCCGCCGCCCACTCCTCCGCCGCCCACGCCGCCGCCCACGCCGCCGCCGCCCACGCCGCCACCGCCACAGCTTCCACCGCCAGCGCCGCCACCGCCCGAGCTTCCACCACCACCGCTTCCACCGCCATCCTTCCCAAAGTCACCGATCTTCGACCCTCCTACTCCACCACCTCCAGCCCCCCCCCGCCGCCGTCAAAGCCACCACCCACGCCACCGCCGCCGGCACCACCGCCGCCAACGCCGCCTCCACCCTTTACACCGCCCTTTGCTCCGCCACCGTTGGCCCCACCGGAGCTCCCACCGGGCTCTCCGCCCAATTTGCCGCCGTCGTCACCTCCTGCGCCACCGCCCTCACCATCGGCTCCGCCCCCTCCAGCGCGTCCTCCGCCATCCCTACCTCCAAGCACGCCGCCGCCGCCGACTCCGCCACCACCCGCACCTCCGCCACCGGTTCCACCGCCGCCCGCACCGCCGCCGCCCACTCCGCCGCCGCCTACGCCACCGCCACCAGCGCCACCGCCGCCCGCACCGCCGCCGCCCGCGCCGCCTCCGCCCGCACCGCCTCCGCCCGCACCGCCGCCACCAGCGCCGCCGCCGCCGGCACCACCGCCCCCAACGCCGCCGCCCCCCACTCCGCCGCCCCCCGCACCGCCTCCGCCCGCACCGCCGCCACCCGCACCTCCGCCACCCGCACCTCCGCCACCCGCACCGCCGCCGCCCGCACCGCCTCCGCCCGCACCGCCTCCGCCCGCACCGCCGCCGCCCGCACCGCCTCCGCCCGCACCGCCGCCACCCGCACCACCGCCCCCCACTCCGCCACCGCCCGCACCGCCTCCGCCCGCACCGCCTCCGCCCGCACCGCCTCCGCCCGCACCGCCGCCGCCCACGCCGCCACCCACGCCGCCACCGCCCACGCCGCCACCGCCGAAGCCTCCACCGCCAGCGCCGCCACCGCCCGAGCTTCCACCACCACTGCTTCCACCGCCATCCTTCCCAAAGTCACCGATCTTCGACCCTCCTACTCCACCACCTCCAGCCCCCCCCCCCCGCCGTCAAAGCCACCACCCACGCCACCGCCGCCGGCACCGCCGCCGCCGACGCCGCCTCCACCCTTTACACCGCCCTTTGCTCCGCCACCGTTGGCCCCACCGGAGCTCCCACCGGGCTCTCCGCCCAATTTGCCGCCGTCGTCACCTCCTGCGCCACCGCCCTCACCATCGGCTCCGCCCCCTCCAGCGCGTCCTCCGCCATCCCTACCTCCAAGCACGCCGCCGCCGCCGAATCCGCCACCACCCGCACCTCCGCCACCACCCGCACCTCCGCCACCGGTTCCACCGCCGCCCGCACCGCCGCCGCCCACTCCGCCGCCGCCTACGCCACCGCCGCCGGCACCGCCGCCGCCCGCGCCGCCTCCGCCCGCACCGCCTCCGCCCGCACCGCCGCCACCAGCGCCGCCGCCGCCGGCACCACCGCCCCCAACGCCGCCGCCCCCCACTCCGCCGCCCCCCGCACCGCCTCCGCCCGCACAGCCGCCACCCGCACCGCCTCCGCCCGCACCGCCGCCACCCGCACCGCCGCCACCCGCACCGCCGCCGCCCGCACCGCCTCCGCCCGCACCGCCGCCGCCCGCACCGCCGCCGCCCGCACCGCCGCCACCCACGCCGCCGCCGCCCACACCATCGCCGCCCGCACCACCGCCACCCACTCCGCCGCCGCCCGCACCACTGCCGCCCACGCCGCCGCCGCCCACGCCGCCACCGCCCGCACCACCGCCGCCCACGTTGCCGCCGCCATCGCCGCCACCGCCAAAGCCTCCACCGCCAGCGCCGCCACCGTCCGAGCTTCCACCACCACCGCTTCCACCGCCATCCTTCCCAAAGTCACCGATCTTCGACCCTCCTACTCCACCACCTCCAGCCCCCCTCCCGCCGCCGTCAAAGCCACCACCCACACCACCGCCGCCGGCACCGCCGCCGCCGACGCCGCCTCCACCCTTTACACCGCCCTTTGCTCCGCCACCGTTGGCCCCACCGGAGCTCCCACCGGGCTCTCCGCCCAATTTGCCGCCGTCGTCACCTCCTGCGCCACCGCCCTCACCATCGGCTCCGCCCCCTCCAGCGCGTCCTCCGCCATCCCTACCTCCAAGCACGCCGCCGCCGCCGAATCCGCCACCACCCGCACCTCCGCCACCGGTTCCGCCGCCGCCCGCACCGCCGCCGCCCACTCCGCCGCCGCCCACTCCGCCGCCGCCTACGCCGCCGCCACCAGCGCCACCGCCGCCCGCACCGCCGCCACCCGCACCGCCGCCGCCCACTCCGCCACCGCCCGCACCGCCTCCGCCCGCACCGCCTCCGCCCGCACCGCCGCCACCCGCACCGCCGCCGCCCACTCCGCCGCCGCCCGCACCGCCTCCGCCCGCACCGCCTCCGCCCGCACCGCCGCCACCCGCACCGCCGCCGCCCACTCCGCCACCGCCCGCACCGCCTCCGCCCGCACCGCCTCCGCCAGCACCTCCTCCGCCCGCACCGCCGCCACCCACGCCGCCGCCGCCCACACCATCGCCGCCCGCACCACCGCCACCCACTCCGCCGCCGCCCGCACCACTGCCGCCCACGCCGCCGCCGCCCACGCCGCCACCGCCCGCACCACCGCCGCCCACGTTGCCGCCGCCATCGCCGCCACCGCCAAAGCCTCCACCGCCAGCGCCGCCACCGCCCGAGCTTCCACCACCACCGCTTCCACCGCCATCCTTCCCAAAGTCACCGATCTTCGACCCTCCTACTCCACCACCTCCAGCCCCCCCCCGCCGCCGTCAAAGCCACCACCCACGCCACCGCCGCCGGCACCGCCGCCGCCGACGCCGCCTCCACCCTTTACACCGCCCTTTGCTCCGCCACCGTTGGCCCCACCGGAGCTCCCACCGGGCTCTCCGCCCAATTTGCCGCCGTCGTCACCTCCTGCGCCACCGCCCTCACCATCGGCTCCGCCCCCTCCAGCGCGTCCTCCGCCATCCCTACCTCCAAGCACGCCGCCGCCGCCGACTCCGCCACCACCCGCACCTCCGCCACCGGTTCCACCGCCGCCCGCACCGCCGCCGCCCACTCCGCCGCCGCCTACGCCACCGCCGCCGGCACCGCCGCCGCCGGCACCGCCGCCGCCCGCGCCGCCTCCGCCTGCACCGCCTCCGCCCGCACCGCCGCCACCAGCGCCGCCGCCGCCGGCACCACCGCCCCCAACGCCGCCGCCCCCCACTCCGCCGCCCTCCGCACCGCCTCCGCCCGCACAGCCGCCACCCGCACCGCCGCCGCCCGCACCGCCGCCACCCGCACCGCCTCCGCCCGCACCGCCGCCACCATCGCCGCCTCCGCCCGCACCACCGCCCCCAACGCCGCCGCCGCCCACTCCGCCGCCGCCCGCACCGCCTCCGCCCGCACCGCCTCCGCCCGCACCGCCGCCACCCACACCACCGCCGCCCACTCCGCCACCGCCCGCACCGCCTCCGCCCGCACCGCCTCCGCCCGCACCGCCTCCGCCCGCACCGCCGCCGCCCACGCCGCCACCCACGCCGCCACCGCCCACGCCGCCACCGCCGAAGCCTCCACCGCCAGCGCCGCCACCGCCCGAGCTTCCACCACCACCGCTTCCACCGCCATCCTTCCCAAAGTCACCGATCTTCGACCCTCCTACTCCACCACCTCCAGCCCCCCCCCCGCCGCCGTCAAAGCCACCACCCACGCCACCGCCGCCGGCACCGCCGCCGCCGACGCCGCCTCCACCCTTTACACCGCCCTTTGCTCCGCCACCGTTGGCCCCACCGGAGCTCCCACCGGGCTCTCCGCCCAATTTGCCGCCGTCGTCACCTCCTGCGCCACCGCCCTCACCATCGGCTCCGCCTCCTCCAGCGCGTCCTCCGCCATCCCTACCTCCAAGCACGCCGCCGCCGCCGAATCCGCCACCACCCGCACCTCCGCCACCGGTTCCGCCGCCGCCCGCACCGCCGCCGCCCACTCCGCCGCCGCCCACTCCGCCGCCGCCTACGCCGCCGCCACCAGCGCCACCGCCGCCCGCACCGCCGCCACCCGCACCGCCGCCGCCCACTCCGCCACCGCCCGCACCGCCTCCGCCCGCACCGCCTCCGCCCGCACCGCCGCCACCCGCACCGCCGCCGCCCACTCCGCCGCCGCCCGCACCGCCTCCGCCCGCACCGCCTCCGCCCGCACCGCCGCCACCCGCACCGCCGCCGCCCACTCCGCCACCGCCCGCACCGCCTCCGCCCGCACCGCCTCCGCCAGCACCTCCTCCGCCCGCACCGCCGCCACCCACGCCGCCGCCGCCCACACCATCGCCGCCCGCACCACCGCCACCCACTCCGCCACCGCCCGCACCACTGCCGCCCACGCCGCCACCGCCCGCACCACCGCCGCCCACGTTGCCGCCGCCATCGCCGCCACCGCCAAAGCCTCCACCGCCAGCGCCGCCACCGCCCGAGCTTCCACCACCACCGCTTCCACCGCCATCCTTCCCAAAGTCACCGATCTTCGACCCTCCTACTCCACCACCTCCAGCCCCCCCCCGCCGCCGTCAAAGCCACCACCCACACCACCGCCGCCGGCACCGCCGCCGCCGACGCCGCCTCCACCCTTTACACCGCCCTTTGCTCCGCCACCGTTGGCCCCACCGGAGCTCCCACCGGGCTCTCCGCCCAATTTGCCGCCGTCGTCACCTCCTGCGCCACCGCCCTCACCATCGCCTCCGCCCCCTCCAGCGCGTCCTCCGCCATCCCTACCTCCAAGCACGCCGCCGCCGCCGACTCCGCCACCACCCGCACCTCCGCCACCGGTTCCACCGCCGCCCGCACCGCCGCCGCCCACTCCGCCGCCGCCTACGCCACCGCCGCCGGCACCGCCGCCGCCGGCACCGCCGCCGCCCGCGCCGCCTCCGCCTGCACCGCCTCCGCCCGCACCGCCGCCACCAGCGCCGCCGCCGCCGGCACCACCGCCCCCAACGCCGCCGCCCCCCACTCCGCCGCCCTCCGCACCGCCTCCGCCCGCACAGCCGCCACCCGCACCGCCGCCGCCCGCACCGCCGCCACCCGCACCGCCTCCGCCCGCACCGCCGCCACCATCGCCGCCTCCGCCCGCACCACCGCCCCCAACGCCGCCGCCGCCCACTCCGCCGCAGCCCGCACCGCCTCCGCCCGCACCGCCTCCGCCCGCACCGCCGCCACCCACACCACCGCCGCCCACTCCGCCACCGCCCGCACCGCCTCCGCCCGCACCGCCTCCGCCCGCACCGCCGCCGCCCACGCCGCCACCCACGCCGCCACCGCCCACGCCGCCACCGCCGAAGCCTCCACCGCCAGCGCCGCCACCGCCCGAGCTTCCACCACCACCGCTTCCACCGCCATCCTTCCCAAAGTCACCGATCTTCGACCCTCCTACTCCACCACCTCCAGCCCCCCCCCCGCCGCCGTCAAAGCCACCACCCACGCCACCGCCGCCGGCACCGCCGCCGCCGACGCCGCCTCCACCCTTTACACCGCCCTTTGCTCCGCCACCGTTGGCCCCACCGGAGCTCCCACCGGGCTCTCCGCCCAATTTGCCGCCGTCGTCACCTCCTGCGCCACCGCCCTCACCATCGGCTCCGCCTCCTCCAGCGCGTCCTCCGCCATCCCTACCTCCAAGCACGCCGCCGCCGCCGAATCCGCCACCACCCGCACCTCCGCCACCGGTTCCACCGCCGCCCGCACCGCCGCCGCCCACTCCGCCGCCGCCTACGCCACCGCCGCCGGCACCGCCGCCGCCCGCGCCGCCTCCGCCCGCACCGCCTCCGCCCGCACCGCCGCCACCAGCGCCGCCGCCGCCGGCACCACCGCCCCCAACGCCGCCGCCCCCCACTCCGCCGCCCCCCGCACCGCCTCCGCCCGCACAGCCGCCACCCGCACCGCCTCCGCCCGCACCGCCGCCACCCGCACCGCCGCCACCCGCACCGCCGCCGCCCGCACCGCCTCCGCCCGCACCGCCGCCGCCCGCACCGCCGCCGCCCGCACCGCCTCCGCCCGCACCGCCGCCACCCGCACCACCGCCCCCCACTCCGCCACCGCCCACACCACCGCCGCCCGCACCACCGCCTCCCACTCCGCCGCCGCCCGCACCACTGCCGCCCACGCCGCCGCCGCCCACGCCGCCGCCGCCGCCCACGCCGCCACCCACGCCGCCACCGCCCACGCCGCCACCGCCAAAGCCTCCACCGCCAGCGCCGCCACCGCCCGAGCTTCCACCACCACCGCTTCCACCGCCATCCTTCCCAAAGTCACCGATCTTCGACCCTCCTACTCCACCACCTCCAGCCCCCCCCCGCCGCCGTCAAAGCCACCACCCACGCCACCGCCGCCGGCACCGCCGCCGCCGACGCCGCCTCCACCCTTTACACCGCCCTTTGCTCCGCCACCGTTGGCCCCACCGGAGCTCCCACCGGGCTCTCCGCCCAATTTGCCGCCGTCGTCACCTCCTGCGCCACCGCCCTCACCATCGGCTCCGCCCCCTCCAGCGCGTCCTCCGCCATCCCTACCTCCAAGCACACCGCCGCCGCCGACTCCGCCACCACCCGCACCTCCGCCACCGGCTTCACATCCGCCTGCCCCGTTCCCGCCATCGCCAACATTGTCTCCGGTCTTTGATCCACCGACACCGCCCCCACCAGCACCTCCTCCTCCCACTCCGCCGCCGCCCGCACAACCTCCGCCCGCACCGCCCCTTTCTTCTCCTCCGCAAAAGCCGCCTCTCCCCTTCCCACCGCCGTTCGCTCCAGAGTCGGAGTCTCCGGAGCCGCCTCCTTTTTCGCCTGCACCTTCCTCACCGCCCCCGCCCTTCCCACTCAGCCCAGAACCCTCGCCCCCTCCTTCACCGTCTCCTATGTCGCCTGAGCCGTCGCCCCCACCGCCTCCTCTCCCGAATTCTCCAGATCCCTCCCCGCCGCCTCCCCCTCTCCCATCGCCACCTCTCCCGCGCCTGCCTCCCTCTCCCGTACCATCGCTACCGCCTCCGTCGCCCCCTCCGCCGAGTCCGCCGCCCCCCTCGCCCCCTCCCCCCTCTCCTCCGCCCCCTTCGGCACCGCCTCCGTCGTCGCCTCCACCGGGCCCTCCTCCGCCCTCGCCCCCGCCCTCGCCGCCGTCCCCCTCTCCTCCTCCTCCGAGCCCGCCGCCTCCCTCGCCGCCGCCGCCCTCGCCGCCGCCGCCCTCGCCACCACCGCCCTCGCCGCCGCCTCCTTCTGCCCCGCCTCCATCCCCTCCACCGCCCTCGTCACCGCCCCCCTCCCCTCCTCCTCCGAGCCCCCCGCCTCCATCGCCGCCGCCTCCCTCGCCGCCGCCTCCTTCGCCGCCGCCGCCCTCTACCCCGCCTCCATCCCCTCCACCGCCCTCGCCACCGCCCCCCTCCCCTCCTCCTCCGAGCTCGCCGCCTCCATCGTCGCCGCCTCCATCGTCGCCGCCTCGATCTCCACCGCCGCCGTCACCGCCGCCTCCATCCCTTCCACAGCCCTCGCCCCCCCCCCCTCTCTTCCTCCGAGCCCCCCGCCTCCCTCGCCGCCCCCGCCCTCGCCGCCGCCCCCTCTCCACCTCCTCCGAGCCCGCCGCCGCCCTCGCCGCCGCCTCCCTCACCGCCGCCGCCCTCGCCGCCGCCGCCCTCGCCGCCGCCGCCCTCGCCGCCGCCTCCTTCTGCCCCGCCTCCATCCCCTCCACCGCCCTCGCCACCGCCCCCTCCCCTCCTCCTCCGAGCCCCCCGCCTCCATCGCCGCCGCCTCCCTCGCCGCCGCCTCCTTCGCCGCCGCCTCCCTCGCCGCCGCCTCCATCCCCTCCACCGCCCTCGCCACCGCCCCCCTCCCCTCCTCCTCCGAGCTCGCCGCCTCCATCGTCGCCGCCTCCATCGTCGCCGCCTCCGTCTCCACCGCCTCCATCGTCGCCGCCTCCATCGTCGCCGCCTCCGTCTCCACCGCCGCCGTCACCGCCGCCCCCATCCCCTCCACAGCCCTCGCCGCCCCCCCCCTCTCCTCCTCCTCCGAGCCCCCCGCCTCCCTCGCCGCCGCCTCCCTCGCCGCCGCCCCCTCTCCACCTCCTCCGAGCCCGCCGCCTTCCTCGCCGCCGCCGCCCTCGCCGCCGCCGCCCTCGCCGCCGCCGCCCTCGCCGCCGCCGCCCTCGCCGCCGCCGCCCTCGCCGCCGCCTCCATCCTCTCCACCGCCCTCCCCACCGCCCCCCTCCCCTCCTCCTCCGAGCCCCCCGCCTCCATCGCCGCCGCCTCCCTCGCCGCCGCCTCCTTCGCCGCCGCCTCCTTCGCCGCCGCCTCCATCCCCTCCACCGCCCTCGCCACCGCCCCCCTCCCCTCCTCCTTCGAGCTCGCCGCCTCCATCGTCGCCGCCTCCATCGTCGCCGCCTCCATCGTCGCCTCCTCCGTCTCCACCGCCGCCGTCACCGCCGCCTCCGTCCCCTCCACAGCCCTCGCCGCCCCCCCCTCTCTTCCTCCGAGCCCCCCGCCTCCCTCGCCGCCCCCGCCCTCGCCGCCGCCCCCCTCTCCTCCTCCTCCGAGCTCGCCGCCTCCCTCGCCGCCGCCTCCCTCGCCGCCGCCGCCCTCGCCGCCGCCTCCCTCGCCGCCGCCGCCCTCGCCGCCGCCGCCCTTGCCGCCGCCGCCCTCGCCGCCGCCTCCTTCTGCCCCGCCTCCGTCCCCTCCACCGCCCTCGCCACCGCCCCCCTCCCCTCCTCCTCCGAGCCCCCCGCCTCCATCGCCGCCGCCTCCCTCGCCGCTGCCTCCTTCGCCGCCGCCTCCTTCGCCGCCGCCTGCATCCCCTCCACCGCCCTCGCCACCGCCCCCCTCCCCTCCTCCTCCGAGCTCGCCGCCTCCATCGTCGCCGCCTCCATCGTCGTCGCCTCCATCGTCGCCTCCTCCGTCTCCACCGCCGCCGTCACCGCCGCCTCCATCCCCTCCACCGCCCTCGCCACCGCCCCCCTCCCATCCTCCTCCGAGCCCCCCGCCTCCATCGCCGCCGCCTCCATCGCCGCCGCCTCCGAGCTCGCCGCCTCCATCGTCGCCGCCTCCATCCCCTCCACCGCCCTCGCCACCGCCCCCCTCCCCTCCTCCTCCGAGCTCGCCGCCTCCATCGTCGCCGCCTCCATCGTCGCCGCCTCCATCGTCGCCGCCTCCATCGTCGCCGCCACCATCGTCGCCGCCTCCGTCTCTACCGCCGCCGTCACCGCCGCCTCCATCCCTTCCACAGCCCTCGCCGCCCCCCCCCTCTCTTCCTCCGAGCCCCCCGCCTCCCTCGCCGCCCCCGCCCTTGCCGCCGCCCCCCTCTCCACCTCCTCCGAGCCCGCCGCCTCCCTCGCCGCCGCCGCCCTCGCCGCCGCCGCCCTCGCCGCCGCCGCCCTCGCCGCCGCCGCCCTCGCCGCCGCCGCCCGCACCGCCGCCACCCGCACCGCCTCCGCCCGCACCGCCGCCACCAGCGCCGCCGCCACCCACTCCGCCGCCACCCACACCACCGCCGCCTGCGCCGCCGCCTCCCACTCCGCCGCCGCCCGCACCACTGCCGCCCACGCCGCCGCCGCCCACGCCGCCGCCGCCCGCACCACCGCCGCCCACGTTGCCGCCGCCATCGCCGCCACCGCCAAAGCCTCCACCGCCAGCGCCGCCACCGCCCGAGCTTCCACCACCACCGCTTCCACCGCCATCCTTCCCAAAGTCACCGATCTTCGACCCTCCTACTCCACCACCTCCAGCCCCCCCCCGCCGCCGTCAAAGCCACCACCCACGCCACCGCCGCCGGCACCGCCGCCGCCGACGCCGCCTCCACCCTTTACACCGCCCTTTGCTCCGCCACCATTGACCCCACCGGAGCTCCCACCGGGCTCTCCGCCCAATTTGCCGCCGTCGTCGCCTCCCCCGCCACCGCCCTCACCATCGCCTCCGCCCCCTCCAGCGCGTCCTCCGCCATCCCTACCTCCAAGCACACCGCCGCCGCCGACTCCGCCACCACCCGCACCTCCGCCACCGGCTTCACATCCGCCTGCCCCGTTCCCGCCATCGCCAACATTGTCTCCGGTCTTTGATCCACCGACACCGCCCCCACCAGCACCTCCTCCTCCCACTCCGCCGCCGCCCGCACAACCTCCGCCCGCACCGCCCCTTTCTTCTCCTCCGCAAAAGCTGCCTCTCCCCTTCCCACCGCCGTTCGCTCCAGAGTCGGAGTCTCCGGAGCCGCCTCCTTTTTCGCCTGCACCTTCCTCACCGCCCCCGCCCTTCCCACTCAGCCCAGAACCCTCGCCCCCTCCTTCACCGTCTCCTATGTCGCCTGAGCCGTCGCCCCCACCGCCTCCTCTCCCGAATTCTCCAGATCCCTCCCCGCCGCCTCCCCCTCTCCCATCGCCACCTCTCCCGCGCCTGCCTCCCTCTCCCGTACCATCGCTACCGCCTCCGTCGCCCCCTCCGCCGAGTCCGCCGCCCCCCTCGCCCCCTCCCCCCTCTCCTCCGCCCCCTTCGGCACCGCCTCCGTCGTCGCCTCCACCGGGCCCTCCTCCGCCCTCGCCCCCGCCCTCGCCGCCGTCCCCCTCTCCTCCTCCTCCGAGCCCGCCGCCTCCCTCGCCGCCGCCGCCCTCGCCGCCGCCGCCCTCGCCACCACCCCCCTCGCCGCCGCCTCCTTCTTCCCCGCCTCCATCCCCTCCACCGCCCCCGCCACCGCCCCCCTCCCCTCCTCCTCCGAGCCCCCCGCCTCCATCGCCGCCGCCTCCCTCGCCGCCGCCTCCTTCGCCGCCGCCGCCCTCTACCCCGCCTCCATCCCCTCCACCGCTCTCGCCACCGCCCCCCTCCCCTCCTCCTCCGAGCTCGCCGCCTCCATCGTCGCCGCCTCCATCGTCGCCGCCTCCGTCTCCACCGCCGCCGTCACCGCCGCCTCCATCCCTTCCACAGCCCTCGCCCCCCCCCCCTCTCTTCCTCCGAGCCCCCCGCCTCCCTCGCCGCCCCCGCCCTCGCCGCCGCCCCCCTCTCCACCTCCTCCGAGCCCGCCGCCGCCCTCGCCGCCGCCGACCTCGCCGCCGCCGCCCTCGCCGCCGCCGCCCTCGCCGCCCTCGCCGCCGCCCCCTTCGCCCCCTCCCCCTCTCCTCCGCCCCCTGCGGCATCGCCTCCGTCGTCGCCTCCACCGAGCCTGCCTCCGCCCTCACCTCCGCAGCCCAGCCCGCCGCCGTCGCCTCCGCCGCCGTCGCCTCCGCCGCCGTCGCCTCCGTCGCCGTCGCCTCCGTCGCCCCTTCTGCCGAGTCCGCCGCCCCCCTCGCCCCCCTCTTCTCCACCGGTTTTGCCGCCGCCGCTCCCTGCTCTACCTCCGCCGAAACCACCGCTGCCCTTCCCACCGCCATTCGCTCCGGAGGTGGAGTCTCCTGCGCCTCCTCCTTTTTCACCTGCACCTTCTCCGCCGCCACCGCCCTCTCCCCTTAGCCCAGAGCCATCGCCTCCTCCACCACCGTCCCCTATGTCGCCTGAGCCATCTCCACCACCACCACCGTCCCCTATGTCACCCGAGCCGTCGCCGCCGCCACCGCCTCTCCCGATTTCTCCGGATCCCTCTCCGCCCCCTCCGCCCCTTCCATCGCCACCTCGGCCACGCCCGTCGCAACCCTCGCCCCTTCCGCCCTTCCTCCCTTCCCCATCGCCACCGCCACCGTCGCCAGCTCCCGTAAAGCCTCCACCTTCCCCGCCTCCTTCCCCTTCCCCTCCGCCCCCTTCGCCATCGCCTCCGTCTCCTCCACCGCCCTCGCCGCCGCCCTCCTCCCCCCTCCGAGCCCCCCGCCTTCCTCGCCTCCACCACCGAGCCCCCCGCCACCATCTTCACTGCCGCCGCCGCCTCCGTCGCCCCCGCCTCCGTCACCTCCTCCTCCCAGCCCCCCGCCGCCGTCGCCTCCGCCGCCGTCGGCACCGCCTCCGTCGCCTCCGTCGCCCCCTTCGCCGAGTCCGCCGCCCCCTCGCCCCCTCCCCCTCTCCTCCGCCCCCTTCAGCACCGCCTCCGTCGTCACCTCCACCGAGCCCTCCTCCGCCCTCGCCCCGCCGCCCAGTCCGCCGCCCCCCTCTCCTCCACCTCCGAGCCCGCCGCCGTCCCCATCTCCCCCGCCGCCCTCGCCGCCGCCGTCTCCTCCACCGCCATCGCCGCCGCCCCCCTTCCCTCCTCCTCCGGGCCCCCCACCAAGCCCCCAGCCACCGTCTCCTCTACCGCCATCGCCGCCGCCACCGTCTCCTCCGATGCCGTCCCCTCCGCCCCCCTCCAGTCCCCCCCGGACACACCATCTCCATCGGCTCCACCACCAAGCCACCCGCCTCCTGCATCGCTGCCGCCCGCGCCGCCGCCGCCCGAGGTTCCACCAACAGCGCTTTCACCGCCACCGTCATCGTTGTCACCAATCTTTGACCCTCCCACTATGCCACCTCCTGTCCCTCCGCCGTCACCGTCGGCGCCACCGCCCACGCCACCGACACCGGCACCGCCTCCACCGACGCCGCCTCCACCCTTCACACCGCCCTTCGCTCCGCCGCCATTGACGCCGCCAGAGCTCCCACCGGGCTCTCCGCCTAATTTGCCGCCGTCGCCGCCTCCGCCGCCTCCGCCGCCTCCATCTGCACCTCCTCCGCCACCGTCCCCGCTGCATCCGATCTTTGAACCATCGCCTCCACCTCCTCCAGCGCGTCCTTCGCCGTCACCACCTCGAAGCACACCGCTGCCACCGACTCTGCCGCTACCCGCACCTCCATCTGCACCTCCTCCGGCACCGCCCCCCGCTGTATCCGATCTTTGAATTGCCGGCACCGCCTCCTCCGCCACCGCCTCCGCCGACTTCCCTGCCGCCGGCACCGTCCCCTCTTGCACCGCCTCCTCGGACACAACCTGAGCCTGCGCCACAGCCGCCTGCACCGCAGCCTCCCGCGCCTCCACTGCCATCACAAGCGCCACTACCGTACCCACTCTCACCAATATTCGACCCACCAACTCTACCTCCCTCCCCCCCGCTGCATGCTCCACCACCCCTTCCTCTGCCTCCGACCGCGCCGCCGCTACCCTTCCCACCGCCATTCGCTCCGGAGGAGGAATCTCCTGCGCCGCCTCCCTTTTCACCTTCACCTTCTCCGCTGCCGCCGCCATTTCCCTTTAGCCCAGAGCCATCGCCTCTTCCATCACCGTCGCCTATGTCGCCCGAACCTTCGCCGCCGCCGCCACCTCTCCCGATTTCTCCGGATCCCTCGCCGCCGCCTCCGCCAGCACCATTTGTGCGCGAGCGAGTGACTCGTGCAGCAGGGTAATCCCTAGAGTAGATTCGGCTGGTCCGGACTAGGTGCACTACCTTGGGCCCGGTTCGGAGTATGGGGTCCGAGCAGGCCTTTTGGCTGGCTAGTGTTTGTGTTGCCGGGTTGTGCGCGCTGTTATTGTTATGTATCGCGTCGTTGTTTTCAATGTTGACCATCGTACGTATGAGTGTTCTGTAATCGCGTGTCTCGTGTTTATTGTTTGTGTTCCTCGACCATCACTAATCTTATGATTGGTCGCCATGGAGGGGGGCCTCGCGCCCCCCCCCCACTCTCTCGACTCCCCTCATGGGGGGTGAGAACCATCCACCCCCCTGCGATGCCTCTTGGCATGTAGGGGAGACTCACCCAGACTGCCCAGACTTTCCTTGAGAGTCGGGCACAGTTCGCACGCCCTGGCCCGCGTTGGCCTGCTTCTCGCTCTGACCAACCCCTCCTCCCCATGGGCCCCCCTGATCAGGAGCCCCCAGCCAGCTCCTGTCGACCGGCAGGGGCTCGAGAGCCAGCGAGGGAGAGGCAGGAGGGGCCAGGGCCATGCCCCAGCCTCACCTGCCCCCTGAGCTGCGCTCCCAGGCCCCTGCAGGCCTCCTGGGGACCTGAAGAGGGGCCGCAGGCGCGCGCCATGGGCCAGAGCCGCAGGGAAGAGAGGAGGAAGAGGGAAGAGGGAGGGGAGGGGGGAGTGGCAGCTCTCCCCTCCGGCATTTACGTGTCTTCTCGCCCCGTTTGGGTAAGAGAAGACAGGGGCACCAGAACCAGGAGGGAAGGGCCGCGGCTCGCCGCGGTCACTCGCCTCGGCGAGAGAGATTAGCGCTTCTGGGCTCCCATTCACGAGTGCCCCCCCCCCCCCCCCCTGCGTTGCTTTTACCCGAAAGGGGTTTTCCCCCAGCGTGGACTCGAGGAGAGGACGTGCTGGGGTGCGCGGGGTCGGTGCGTGCACTGGGGGGAGGACAAATATCGAGGGGAGGGGGCAGTGCTCCCTCCCCCCTCCCCCCGGTAGCACTCGGACACCTGGCTCGTCAGGCATGGCGGGATTCCGAGACGGAAAAGTTGTGTCCAATGAGCTAGTGGGGTTGGCTAGGATATAACATTAATTAATTTTAGTTATTGTGTTCCTCGACCATATGAATATGAGCCACCCTCAGCTTCAGCTTGGTGGCTAGCGCGAGGAGCTCCGCGCTGGGTATTAGTTAGTGTGTCTTTTGGGCCTAGTGTAAACACGGGTCTGATAACGTTCATGTCTATCCTTTTTTTTTGGCTGTTTGCCCATGCCATCCTGGGTAGACCTTGCCGAGTCGGTCGTGTTGGCGAAAAGGAGGGCTTTGCTGAGTATGATGTATCTCTCCAATGCCAATGTTCTTATGAAAAAAACCTTTTACTACTAATATTCTCGCCTCGCGCGCGGCCATGGGTCCAGCTACCGTAGCCACGCCCATTCCCCTTCCTCTCCCTCACTTCCCGCCTTGCGGCATCTCCCCTCGTGCACTACTTGGGGCCCAGGTTGCGGGGGGGGGGTCAGGTTGGGCGGGTTGCACCGGCCCCTAGTGGAGATTCCCCTTCGTCCTCTTGTGCCTCTAGGTGGCCCGTTTCTCTTGTGTCGAGGCGCGGATGTTGGTTCTCGATGTGTGGGTTGTCACTCGTAGTATCATTGTGGTTTTCGCGGCGGGTTTTACTCGTTGTTCGGAGGTGGGAGTGTGCTTATGTCTCAGTCGAGCTTCTCGGCAAGGCCGAGTGCTTCCGCTTCCGCCACTAAGCCAAGGCAGGCACTCATTTTTAGTTTGCCTTTTTTCTCCTCTATAAAGGTCGGGGCGCTGAGTTCCGGCGGGTTCTTGAGTTTCGGTTTTCTTCCCTGGGCCGCCTTCCGGGTGCGCGCCAGGCTGTGTGTGTTTGGCGCGGCAAGGCCTCTCACTAGGGTAGTGAATCTCACTAGCGTGGATTCTAGTACGGGTATATCGGATAAAGGTACCCAGCTTTATAGGACGAGTCCTACAATGTAGGACGACGTTGTGAACTATGAAGACACGGTTCAATCTAGGAATAGGGAGCTAGGATTTGGTTTCTGTGTTCATCTCATTGCCCTCATTGAGTCCTCCTAGAGGCTCAAGACACCATTCTCAAAGCATAATGAGTTATTTGCCACTCGCGAAAGCCTTCCCGGCAAAAAACGGCGTTGTCCTACGAATTGCCGCAAACACCTGAGGACACGATTTGAGGCTCATGACGAGCTCCCTAGAACTTGCTCCCACGAGATGAAATGCTCTTTGGCATGGGTTCTTTTCGACCTTCAGTGGAGACCAAGCTTGGTTTTGAAGCCCAATGCTGAGAGTTTTGGCTGCTTTTGCCTCTTGCGGGGCAAAAACAAAACTCTCGACGCACCCGGTGGCCTCCGATGGCCGAAGTACTCAATTCATGCTGGAGCCGAAAGCTCGGTTAAGACGAAGTCTACAGCCTTGGCCATAGTGGGAGCTAAGGATCTCAAGACTGCGTTGGGACTATCCTTCAGTTGGTGGTTGGTGGTTGGTGGGAAGTCCCAATCCTTCACTCTCGAAAGTTGTGTGACTTTCAAGCTCAGGGTCCTACAAATACACCGAAATCGTAGGACGCGGTCCTATAATGTAGGACGGAACTTTTTAGCCGATATAGTGGTATTCGTACGATTCGAACTCTACTCTGTAGAAGTCTCTTATTATGTATCTCCACGCGATGATGTGTAGAGTATTCAAGCTGTCGGGGGTGGTCGCGTCTGGATACGCGAACAGTCTATCCTTCGCCTTTTGCTTCCGGGTCCTATCCGCGATGGGGGCGTAGTTTGTGATGGCGTCTATGGCATCAAATACTTTTCTCGTCGCGGGGCACCACGCTAGGTGACACGAGTTTTCCTGGTGGCGTTTGCACAGCCTACATATTTCCTTTGTCCTTTGGGCTGTCTTTGTATCTATTCTTGGTTCCTATCCTTCTATGAGTTATGTGTTTGAAGTGGGGGTGTTTGTCGGTGTGTTTTAGTAGTGGGAGGGTGTATAGCTTAGCTACGTGTTTCCAGTCTTCTTTGGTGAGGTCTAGCCGTTTCTCCTATGCCTTTCTGGCACTCTGGGTGGAGGAAGAGACAGGCCGGGCCGTTCAAACAGACGCCCGGAATTTTCTTGTGCGGGTGAAGTCGGCATCGGATGGTGCACTTGTTGTCGATCCATGCGCCCGCAATGTCGTGGGAGAGGTTGCAGCGGACTCCCCGTTTGTTCCCGAGGCACAACCCTTGGGAAAAGCGCGAGCATTGCTTGGGCGGGCCTTTTCCAAGCGCTTCGTGCGCCGTCTTAGGGCGGGGATTGAGTTTGAAGGCCTCGGTGCGCTCGCGGCGCCTAGCCGCTTCTTGCTCACACACGCAGAAACGATGCGTGAAGGCTCAGCGCACCTGCCCGTACACCTTGACGCGTGCCGATGTCACAGATACATACCCCTTCAGCCCAACCTTCTGTGGAGTGCCTCCCCTTCTCTGGGCGCCGCCCTTGTTTTCCAAAGGCTCTCTTTTGGAACGGAGGTAGTAGTTCTTTTCTCCGTCCAAAAAACAACTAATGAATGTCAACCAGCCCGGCCCGCTCAAGTGAAAACTAATGTTGACACTCCTCTTTCCAGCCCCGCCTCGGCGTGGGGTCGGTACTCCAACGCAAGGACACTGCCCGATGAGCGTGGCAAAGGGAGGGGTAGGGCTAGGCGCGGAGATAGTGGTAGAGATATTGACGCAAAGGAGTCAGGTGAGTATGGCCGAAATCGGCACGGGCCGTATCCAACACCCATCCATGAGACTCGCGATCTGGAGTGGAGGTGCCTCCCAACCCCCCATGCATTTTAGCGATTGCTTCATTTGCTGCCTTCCCTCGAGCGGTGCCATGGCGGCCCTACATCGTCAATCCGTCCGTTTCTAGCTCGTGTTATTATTACAAGGGCACCTTCAAAGCTGTGTTAGCGTTGCCTGGCAATTGATCAGGGACACGGCGCTCCGCCTGCGGAGAAGAGCTCCCCTGCCGCGGTTTGAAGCGACCTATAGAGCGTAACGACTGGGCATGGAGAACTTGCTTGATGTGCTTCACGGCATCAGCGAAAGGGACTTCTTCTTGTTCCTCCTTCCGACGAAGCGCTTTGATCGTAACAGTATCGCCATGTTCACTGAGCATAGCCACAATGGCAACCCCGAGCATCGCTGCCTGGGCGACTTGCGATCCGGGATCGCCCTCGTGTGAAAGATCTGCCCTCACACCTTCGCGCCAAAGCAAACTGACTAATTGCATCCGCTGCGCGAGAGAAGACTCTGGCGAGCAAACACAAACTTCAAGCTCATTGCCCGGACGTGTGGAAGAGCTGGGTCGGCCCTCCGCTGCTGCCTCGAGCAGGCGTTTTGTGGCTATTGTGAGCCCACAAGCAACACGCCGCTCACCACCAGAGGCAACCAATAGACTGTCAAAGCGGCCCCCACGCATCAGGACTGAATGCCTTGGTGTCGAGACCTGCAGTTGAAGCCCAGAGGGAAATTCTACCTCTGAAAGTGAGAGGCGAGGGTCCACGACAAGCATGTCTTCGGACACACCCAAGTCCTTTGCTCCCGTGCACGCGTCATCCAACTCCTTGACGGCAGCAAGCGCGCCTTGGCGCACGTGTCCAGCTGCAAGCCTGCCGTGCAAGAGTGCAGGTAGCTTTTTCTTCAGGAAGTCGGGTTTCCACGGGGCGCTGAGGTACTTTTCGATCAATTGGACGACATGGGCGGCGAACCCTTTGCGCAGCCGGGCTGCAATGGCCGGCCATTCACGCCTTCCACCGGCCAATTTGTTCAGCTCGTTTCGAAGCTGTGAACGCTTTGCCTCATCGCCAGGTACGGCGCACATTTCGAAAAGTGCCACCTGGAGGGAGGGATGCGTTAGGGCGATGCGTGGACAAGCTTGCAGGCTGAAAGTGTGTAGGACTTCAGACGCAACTCGAATGACCTCGGACTCAATTATTTTCGCTGTCGATGACGTCGCGCCCGCGAAATCGGTGACGTGGTAGTCAGCATTGCCGACCCCTGAAGCAGGAGAGCCGACGTGCAAGTCGGCGGCCGCATCAGCGTAAGGCGCAGCAACAATGTCGAAATCGGCGACAAGTTGAGCAGTGAACCTGAGCGCTGGAGGTTTGTTCGATGGCGGTGGCAACCTATGGGCGACGCCCTGCGAGTAGCGCTTGAATGTTGTAAGCGGTGCGTGGATGGAAAGATATTGGCAAAGTGGCTGTCGCCCTCCGGTGTGCAAGCCGACGATGTGGCCACCCGACTCAATCAAGTAGGCAGCTAGAGTCTCGGGAGACCCCGCGGCAACAGGAGTCTGCTTGAGCCAGAGCGGGGGCAGACAGAGTTCAATGGCACCGTGGCGTCGGAACACCGATGCGAGCAGCTCGTGTCCCCTTTGCAAATCAAGCATGTACGCAGGCGGCTGCAAGAGAAGCGGCGAGCAATATGCGCGATGGAGGCCAGTGCCGGGGATGAGGCCATCATCCTCGCCTTGGGCAAGAGGTGGCAGCAAAACGCGCTGGGGCGCGAAGAGATTCTCCATGAGCAGTGCATAGTACTCGGAGTGTGGCTGCGAGAGCACCCGCAAGGCATTCTTTAGATTCTCGTCGTCCTCTTGGGGAGGAAGGCGCTCCAACAGCTTGCGTGCCGAAGGGCGCCGCTCGGCAACAGGGTCCAGCATCTCGCGCATCAAGGCAGCCTGAGCAGGCCAGCGCGAGACAAAAGCTGCATCAGGCGTGCGGCCCTCACGCAGCTCGGTTAGGGCGATGATTCGCTCCATCCTCGTCGGGAAATACGTGCACAACTCGAAGAGGATCACGCCGAGCGACCAAATATCGAGCGCGAAGGAGTTGGTCGAGCCTGCCGCGTATGGATCCATATACAGATAGGTGCCGACATCGGCTGTCGCCTCCGAGGGCGGAGCGGGTACGCTACCGTCGGTGCTCTGCACCGCCGACAACTGGGCTCCATCCACGACATCACCGACTGTGATGGTAGAGTTCCCGCCAGCCGCGGAACGATCGAGGCCGTTTAGCACCCTAGTCGAACCAATATTGCCCGCGCCAGTGCGACGGGTAGCAAGACCGAAGTCGCCAAGCTTACAGTTGTCGCCAAAATCAAGGAAGATGTTCTGGGGTTTCAGGTCACGGTGGACAATACCCTGGGCGTGCACATGCTGTAATCCGATGAGAAGCTGGCGCAGCGTACGCCAGATGGTTTGCTCGTTCATTTGCCCCTCTTGCAGGAGCTCATCTAGCGTGCGCTTACAATATTCCATTTGAATGTACAGGGTTCGACGTGTGTTGAGGACCGGGGCTGCGGCTGTGCTGCCCGCACGGGGGACGGCATGGCCAGCTGCACCTTTCGAGAGGGGATGTGCAGCGCTGGATCCCTCACCTAGCCAGTCGTCATCGCTACCAGACGCATCGTCACTCGACGCGTTACTGCTGAAGCTGTCTTCGAATTCTTCACTGCAACTGTCTTCACCTAGGCCGCTGATGCAAGCTGTCGGGACACGAGCGCTCAGTGCCGATGCCACGGGGCTGCGTGAGGCTATCTTCGGCGATGAAAGCTTTCCATGAGAGGAGCGAAGTGGTAAGGCTGCGCCCCGTGGTGGGGAGTCGCTCGGCGACTTGCTACTGGTAGCAGTTCCTGTGGGAGAGCTCAGCGGAGAGCTGACACCGCACGCGGGCGAGCCCTCCGACGATGCTCTGCCGCGTGTCGTCGTGGAGTCCTTTGGCGAGCTCTTCGGCGAGGTCGCTCCACAGGCTGGCGAGCCGCGAGGTGAAGAGCGGCTAAGAGACATGTTTGAGGTTCGCGCTCCTCTTGTGGTGTCCGTGACGGGCGTCGTTTCGCCTTCATCAGTGGATGGATCCGCCCCTGCCCCTCTGCTTCGCGGCCTGTGCGCAGCACCTTCATGCCTGCCCGCTTCCACGCACGAACTTCTCAGCGCACCCACGTCTTCATCGCTGGACGTGTCGTCTGTGCCATCACTGTAATGGTCGGACCAGCCATCTTCATCGTCGTCATCATCGTCGCCATCGGACCTGATAAAGATGTCATATGAAGGCGAGCGAACCAGGGCCGATGGCGAACAGAGACTCCGAGAATCGCCGCCTGCCGGTTTTTTGCGCATATGAGAGGACACTCCTGACTCCTAGGGCAACAAGAGTATTGGGCAACAGGAGCATGAGCATGAGGACACGGTAAGCCAACCTCACTGAAACACATACGGATTACGAGAGCAGTGTGCGACCTCGCGTAGAGGCTGAAGTTCATTATGGATTGGTAGTCATGGGCGTGGGAGGTGAGCGGGCATCCTTGAGCCATGAGGCTACGACATGCTGAGTGAGCATTTGAGGGAAGCCCATTGATGCGGCCCGGGCTATGGAGGGTGTTGTGCCGCTACCTCGATCCATGCGTTGTAATAACGTACAATGTGCGTGTTATGCATGCGCGAAAGCGTGTTAACCTCACGAAGAAGTTTGGCTACATCTTGCCCCGGCTTGATGCGGACAGACTTCACTGCGTAGTCCAGGCCGTCCAATTTATTGCGCACGTGCCACACCTGAGGCGGTGGGGAGCGAATGCCATCAATCGCATCGCCCATCTCGAACACATACTCTTTGCTAGGCAGGGCGGATCCAAGTGTCGTTGTGGAGTCATTTCCAATTGGCCCTGCGTCAGCCCACACCAAGGCTCCGGGAGATGTTAAAACACGGGGGGCTAGATGGGCGTAGCAGCCACGCACCTGGCCGAAACCTCCCTTACCAAGCCTCTCAAGTACCTCAAAATCGTTTCGAAAACGTGACAGACGGATGTCTTCCTCCTCACAATCGCTCAGAAAAGCCAATCGAGTGTGGGTCCCGGTCGGTGTAGAACAGTCCGATTCCTCACCATCGCTCGTTTCTTCTTCGACGCCACGACCGTTTTCACGGCTCCAGGCGGCACCTGAGCTGGACAATAGCTCCTTCACAGAGCCCCACATTTTGCGGCCGGCGTCCACCGCAGCCTCTGCAAAAGCGGATGCTTGTGAGGGCTTCTTGACCTCGACGACGGGCGCCGCAGCAGATTGGCCCCGCTGCATTATGGGAGGGGGTAGAAGCTCCCGAGGAGCAAGCCCAGAAGTCGACAAGATATGTCGTGGCGCCCCCATCAATGAAACCGAGCGCGGCAGCGCCATCTTTGACGGCTCCTCCTCTTCGCTTGAGTCGTCTGCACCTTTGTGTGCATGACCATTCCTTCTCGAGGCTTCGCCAGCGCGGATGTCGACAGCGCCACGTGCCTTGCGACGCTTCACACTCTGCTTGCGCTTGCGCTGGAGGGCTTGCAGCTTGATGTCCAGCTCCGCTTCCACCGTTTCCAAGCTAACGGGCCCATCCTCCGACAAGACCCCTCCTCGGCCGTTCTGCTTTGGCGAAGACTGATGAGAGATGCTGACCGGGATGACGGTCATGTCGAGCTTTGATGTGCCCTCTTGCAACTGGCGCATGATCATCTGCTCATGAGCTGAGATGGGCTTCGGCTCGGGGATGTTCCTCGGGCACAGGAAGTCGCGTGCTTTCTCGGCAAGAGCCATCAGGTGGACACTTCCTGCATGCTCTCTGGAGACAGCCTTGAGGAGATCGGCTAACTCAGCCAGCATCGCATCGCTGAGCTTGTGCGAGGCAGCGGGGGCGTTGGTGACGTGGAGTAGCGGCAGGAGGATCGGGTAGGTCGGCTCGAGCGTCACCTCGAGCACTACCTGCACATAGTTGGCCTCATGGGCCGATGGATGCGGCAGAATGGTGAGGGCACACCGGCGGCGGTGCCGATGCTCGTTCAGCTTCTCTGGTTCGAGCTCCTGGAACTCGTCCATGAGGATGGACTGGAGCACCATCAACTCCTGCTTCTGCTCCTCCTCCGGGTTGAAGGAGTCCTCCATTGGCTTGGCCTCCACGAGGCAGGAGGGGGTAAGAAAGGGGGGCAGGCAAGCGTGAGGGCGAGGCGGGGGGGACGGGGGGAAAGGGGGGGAGGGCGAGGGGGAAGAGAGGGGAGAGGGAGGGGGAAGGACCGAGGGAGATTATGGAAGTAATACGTTAGATAAGGGGGGATAGGGAGAGAAGAGGGGAAGGGAGGGGGCGAGAGCGAGGCGAGAGCGTCGGGAGGAGGCGGCCGCCGGCGCGGCGGCCGGGGGGGGAGGCGGCGGGGGGCGGGGGGAGGGGGGGCGGGGCGGGGCGGGGGGGGGGGGGGGGGAGGGGGGAGGGAGGGAGGGAGAGCGAGAGTCCTCCCTCTCTCTCTCTCTCTCCTCGTCGGTTTCTCCAATTCTCTCTTCTCCCTCCTCTCAAAGGAACAGCTCTTTCTAGCTGGGCCATATATATCAGTACTCCTACTCAGTGGTAGAGTACTCCCTCGCGCCCACCGAGAGGGGAGCGCGGTGGTTCTTCTCGTCGTCGAGCAAACGAAAAGAGTACTCTAGAGCTACTCTTCTACTCGCACGGCTTCCTCTACGGCGGGGAGGAGAAGGGGGGCGGGGCGAGTGGATGGATGGATGGATGGCCGAGGAGCGAGCGAGGGAGGGCCAGCTTCTTTACTGGTAGACTTGGCGTCGGGCCGTCGCCAACCAACCAAGCCCTTGGCTATAAGGCGTGGAATATCTTAGACAACCATGTCCATAGTTGTCTGTTGTCTATTTGCCCCGCCTTTTGCTTTTGTGCTATCTGTATTGAAGATCATTGGGGTAGCACACTATCTGCATGGAAGATCATTGGGATTTGGCCAAAGACAACTAATAAGCAGATATTAATATTAAGGTGGTAGGACGGTGGCGCGAAGGGGTGCGGGTGCGGGGTCTGGTGGGATCGGGGAGCGGTTCGGAGCGGCAGGCGCGCAGCACCCCCCCCCCCCTGTGGGCATGGACGGCACTGACACGAGGGAGGAGCCCGAGAAGGCGGCCAGGGAGGTGTCGCATCCGCGATCGACCTTTTTGTTTTAGAAGTTGTTTGCGTTTCTATGTTCCCTCCTTGCTTGCAGGCTCCTAGATGTGAAAGACAGAAACAGTGTTTTTTTTCGGAGGCCAAAAACAGTGATTTTCACTGTTTTTCAAACGCCCTCCGTTTTTGCCACTGTTTTTTTAGAGCGGGGCTGGGGCTGGGGGCCGCCCGCGCGCGGCGCGCGCGAGCGCGGCGTGCGCGCGGGACGCGGGACCGCGGCCACCACCACCAGCATGCGCGCGGATCGCGACGCGTGCGTGGGCTTGGGGTTGAACACCGATAGCGGCTCGCCATCGGCCGAGGGGAGGGGAGGGGGCAGCGGCGGCGGCGCCCTACGTATGCGTAGGACGCAGGACGCGGAGGCGGATGAGCGGAGGCGGAGGCGTTCCGCGCGCGGGGGCCTTAGCCCTTAGAGGTTAAAATAGAGAATAGCAGTGTTTGACCACCCTATGTTCAATAAATATGAAAATAAAAGTTCTCGTGAGTGGTGAGTGGCTCGCCTCCCCCCGGCACTTCGCACTTCGCACTTCGCACCGTGTTGTTTTGTGGCGCGTGGCGGCAGGTGAGCCCCCCACAGCAGGACGAATATTTTTCTTGGGGTTCGGAGATGCAGCCCCCCCCCCCCACATGACACATGTTAGTAGTTGTAAATCACTGTTTGACTGCCTTATTAGTGGTTATTAAAATGGCCCGTTTGACCGCCCTAGAGTCTAGAGTCTGGGCCGTTGTTAGGGCCGTCCAACTCGGCCAAAAAAAAACGGATGTTTTTGAAACTAGCTTCAGCTTCTCACAACATACAGCATGTAAGAACAAAGGCAAGATCCTAATAGGCGAGAGCAGTGCATATCCACCCATCTCTGCCCCCCAACATGAGTAGGAGTCACCTATAAGTAAAAAGTAAAAGACGACTTGGCGCACCGACACCGACAGCACGAACACGCGCCACCCAGCTGCTACGCAACAGCACAAGCAAAACACACATACACATACTCTAACACATAAGAAAGACTACAAGAAAGATCAGCCTCATTCCCCTCCGTCATCCGGCACCCCGTTGAGCATGAGTGTGTCCAATGCATCCTCCTCTGCCTCTTCTTCCATTCCTCTTATTGTGCCTCAGATTGGGCTACAAAGTCCACCTCGCTGGGTCTCTGGTTTTATTTTTGATGAGAGGAGCTCCGGCCGTGGTTGTCTCCACTTCTCCCGCAGTATCAGCAGGAGAGGTGCGCGAGCGCGGGAAAACAGGAGGGCGGACGGATGGAGCATCAGCAGCAAGCTGGACCGCGAGAAGGAGACGTTGGCGACGAGGTCATCGAGGTGGTCGAGAAAGCTGCACGCCGCACGATCGAGCTTGTGTCGAAGCAGCAGACCACTATCCGAGAGCTGCGTTCCCAACTGAGTGAGGCTCGCGACGAGCTTGAGTCTCTGCGAACGATGTGGCACGAGGCCCAGCATCAGATCGTACAGCTGCGTACGTCCAGGCACTCCCTAAGAAAGCTATGCGCGGAAGCTGTTGGCATGCTCGACACCGAGCTCCATGATGTTGAGCCCGGCCAGACTGCAGGTGATAAAGGAGAGACCTTTGCGTCGACTTCGTTTCAGAGTCCACCCATCCACCTCGGCTCGCAGCGCCTATGTTCTGGGATTTCTGTGGACGGGTCACCCAAGAATTTAAACTCCAACGCACATCGTGCCCTTCGATGGAGAGAGCGCCTGCGGCGTGAGCTTCACTTCGAGGTCGAGATGCAGAATCGAGTGTTATCGGGTATTGCAAGCCGGCATGCGGCAGATCTCATTAATCGCTCTCGGTCAGTCACCTCCTCGCCTGTGGCAACACGTTCAGAAGCCGAGCGTGGTCGTTGGAGTATTGGCCGTGCGCATAAGTCCCCTGTGCAATGGCAATGTCCGTAGAAGCGAGGATCACCAACCAGTGGTACTTGTTTGTATTCACCAATCATGAAAGTGAATGTAGCACAAAAATGGGGACAGGGATGAGACTAAATCTAGCATATATTTATACATCGTAGATTGACAGCGACGCACGGAAGAACACGCATCAACATCCATCATTTTGTTTCATCGCACTATGACAATCAGAGGTGCATCTTTCCCTCCCAAAAGGGGGAGTGGGGGTCCTGAGCCATAACGGTTAGTAGTATAAGTTATGCCATAACCCGAACATGTGTGCCTTGGCGTATGTCGTACGTCGTATGCATCGCGTGTCGCGGTCGACTAGGAACAAGAAAGGAATTGGAAGTTGATTTAACACACAGGTGCAAGGGCCCAACCCCTCATTGCATTTCCCTTACGTTCTCCTCAGCGCACCCTACCACATGCATCATAGGGCCAGGTCAATACTTCTAGCAAAACTTGCCCAAACTTCTCGGCCAAACTTGCGGGAATCTTGTAGCGGACTACCCAAACTTCTCGTGAAACTTCTCACAATTTGTCGTCCCGAAAGTAGCCGCAGGTACATCCGCAACACGTTTACCTTACTTAGGAGACCAAAAAAAACGCAACACACATAATAACACATAACACATAACCAACTACGTACGTACGC
>CM030932.1:8862621-8882621 GCA_018136815.1 Isochrysis galbana | reverse complement strand
CGCCTTTCGCCTTTCATACACACATTGTCATTAAAAAAATCTTAGTGCCTTTCGCTCCATCGCGTCTAAGTATAAACTTAGTTGTTCAACCACAATATGAGCATGCCCTCGCTTGGCAGCCATGATAAGGGCTGTCTGCTTTTGGGTAGCAGCTCCAACCTGGTTGACAAACGTCACCAATGCAGATACACTCTTCTGCCGATCCTTGAACAACTCCAATGTATTCTTTACGCACCAGAAATGCCCGCGAGAGGATGCCTCCATCAGTGAATTGGTCTGATGGCAATCATCTACATACATGAAGTCGATGTCTTGACCCAAGTCCTCTATAGGTGGGAATTGATTCGTAGTGCAATACTCCCATAGAAGCTTCCCGTTGCGACGTGCAGACAGGTGAGGTGACACTTGACGGGTCTCTTCGTCTGGTTCCTTAGGACGCTTCAAAGAAGAGGAGTCCATCGCGATTTTGGTACGCGGGGAGGGCGACAGGGGAGAGGAGGGCTGTGAAGGGAGAGGGGGGCTGGTAAGGGTGGGCGGCAGGGGGGGGGGGGCGGGGGGGGCTTCAGGGAACTGCTCAACTGCAAAGAATTGCTCAACTGCAAAGAACTGCTCAACTGCAAAGAACTGCTCAACTGCAAAGAACTGCTCAACTGCAGGGAACTGCTCACCCTTCCTCGTCCCCTCCCTATAGACGTGTGACGAAACTTGTTGTCTGTTTTTACGCGGTCGGTGCTCTTTGGTATGGACATACACCCATCAGATTTGCACAGTCTACTTGGTGCTGTGTGTGAGACGTGGATCGTGATTTTAACGAGATATCGACCCTGCCCCAAATCGAGTGAATGGAGTCAGACCACGTATGGGTTTCAACATGTGAAGTGTCAAGTAACCTCCAGGTGACAACGAAAGGTGTTAGTAGCAGGGATGGGGATAATTGAACGCTTTTGGTTTTGGTCTCATTGCAGACGAATGCGAATGCGTGCGGCGTGCGGCGCGCGGCGCGCGTCTCCTGAGTGTCCGGAGAGATGTGTTGACTGTTCACACCCTGCCTTAAAGGCAGGGGCTGAGGATGGTTTTGCAGGCCCACCTAGGGGGTGTCTGCGATTGAGGGAGGGGGCCGCGAGGCCCTCATTGACCCCTACTTATAAATGTAGGTTTATGCGGTGTCAGTGAAGAGGTAGCGGATACCAAGTCCGTAGTAGGTGTTGGCCCAGAAACTTCAGATGTTTTTTTAAATGTAGCAAACGGTACTTTAGAGCAAACTCTCTGGGGGCGGTGTTGGGAGTGGTGTTGCAAGAGTGAAACCGGGAAGTTCTCCGATGAAAGCAATCACAGTGGCAGCGTAATCACACGGCATTCGGCGATATGCCACCCTAGACCCCAAGATCAGAATAGTCGAATGTAGCCGAAATTGAACGCTGTGTTGCAGAGTCCCATGATCCCACACCGTTGGCCAAATTTCGCATGGTTGTCTCCATGTGTGTAGCCATCGTGACAGGAGAATATGCCGGCGGCCTTGATGCCGACACGAACTGTGCCATCGGGCGCACCACCGCCTCCGGGCGGAAGGCGTTGAAGCGGACGATGGAATTGCGCTGGCGTCGAGGCTCGTATAACACACGATGAGGAGTTGCCAGCAGCTCACCGTTGGTTAGTCTTTCAAGGCAATCCCCAACTGTGACCACAAACTCCTCGGGCCGCACCTACAAGGAAGTGTCGAAGGTAACAAATCCAGAGGTTCAAAAGTTCGGAACCGAGCAGGCAGTCAGGACGGAGCGGCAGGCGAAAAAGGATCTCACCGGTGCGTCGGTCCACTCCAAGTGGTGTCGGGCTCCATCAGGAGCGCGACGCATGAATTGCAAGCCAGGGGCATCTTGATGCATTAACGTGAAGACTTCAAAGTCGGTATGAGGGCTGATCCCATTCGTGAGATGCGTGCTCGTTCCTCGTGACAGCTCAGGCGGCGGTGACTCCGCAGCCGGATAGTGCAGCAATCGGATCGTACCAAAATCCCCACCGTCGAACTGGCTCAACAATGCGTCCTTCGGAAGCTGTAGAGCCTGCTCCAAACCTGACATAAGAGCTCGACCTAGTTTGTCTTGTCGTTCGTACAGCTCATCCATGGTGTCCACAAAAGGTGGCGATAACACGTGCGGAGGCGGATATCGATCTGCCAGCGGCGTGCCCTCGCCGACACCTAAGCTAAAGCGGCTTCGTGAGTAGTCCCATCCACGGACTGTCGCTCTTGAAGGGCTGCCATCATAGGCGAGCTCTGGTTCGCCAACGTCTGGCCCCGAGTAGCTTCCGAGGCCCGCACGCTGGCGGTACTTGTACTTCACATCGACAGGCAGAGCATGAGCCAGCGCGAGATACGCGTAGATGTCGCGAATGTACTCCGAGGGCAGCACTGACACACCTGCTGCATAGAACCAGCCGACCTGGCGCAGCGCGGCTCCCATGTGCTCAGCGGTAGCGGAGCGCAAGCAATCTGAGGCTGGCTCGAGGAGGGGAGTTACATCGATGAGCGGATGTAGGCCGCACGGCGTCGTGGGGAACGCACCAGAGCTCGCAATGCCGCGAATCGCTCTCCGCCCGCCCAGCGAGACGAGGGACGACGACGCGCGCCTCATCGTGCACACCGTCTGAGGCGAGGACGGCCAGCAGCTTCGCTCGAGCTGAAGTTTCCTATTTCTATGTGAAAAATAAATGTCGACGCATACGACCCCCGAGAGAAAATTGGGATGCAAAAATTGAAAAATTGGACCCTGAAGACGCTAGAAAATGCTACCGAGAATCATCGCAGGTCGTATGCGAGACCCTCTCCCCCAAGCGAGCCTGAAATTTGACTCACCCCCCACTTTTCCTTCCCCACAGGACTCTCCGCGATCGCTAGATGCGCCAGCTGCGCCGACGTCTTCCCCCTCCTCGTGTTTTTACTGTTTTTGGACGCCCCCCCCTCCCTCTGTTTTTCCCATCTAGGAGCGGCAGCCTCGAGAGTGGAGGCTACATAAAGTACTTCTGGCTACTGGCTACTTCTACGTGTCAGCTCCTCATCCAGCATGTTTTTTGTACATGCTCTAAACCTTGAAACATGTACTTCTACAATGAACCCATGGCAAAGGGTGCCGCCGGCCATCCCCAATCCCCATGTCGTTCCCCATGGCCATCTGGCCATCCAGCATCGAGCAAGGGAGGGCTACACTACTCCGAGTCTGGCTTGGCGGGGCCATCTCCTTCCGAAAGAGTAGTGCTACGGAGCAGTAGACCAAGTAGACAGTAGACCCCCTCCTTGTGCTCCGGCTAGGAGATGGACGGGCCCGCGCCTGGGCAGAGCGGCCACTCACTCTCTATTTTCACTCTCCTTCCCTCCCCGCCGTCCGTCCGTCCACACTCCCCCGCCTCATCAATTCTCTCCTCGAGAGAGAGAGTCTCTCTCTCTCTCGTCCCTTCTCTCTCTCTCTCACTCGACCAAGTCCCCCACTCGTTCGTCGCCCACGAGTAGTCTCTTCTCGGAGTACCCTTGTAGCGCTCTACTCGGTCGTGGTCGTCGTCGTCTCGGCCCCCGAGGGTGTGCCGGAGGAGGAGGAGGGTCGTCTACATGAGACGGTGAGATATATTCTCTTGTCGCATCTAGGAGAGATGACGATGAGAGAGGAGAGGAAGACAGAGAGAGGAGAAACAAGAGAGGGAGGCGGGGGGGGGGGGGAGTGGAAGGCGGAGGGGCGAGGGAAGGAATCGGAAGAAAGGAGCTCCTAATACCCTCGTATCCCGTTCTCTACGAGAAATGAAAGGGCCATCTCCCTGCATCCTTTCCCCTTTCCTCCGCGGCTCCTCTCGAACCACCCCTCGCCCGCTGCTTCCCGCCTGCTCCTCGCCGTCTCTCGCTCCCGCGGCCGCGCGCGGCGATATGGGACGGTGCATCGACGGCGCGCACACCGCCACCGGCCTCTTTTACCTGACATTCGCCGTCCTCGGCGTGGTGAGCATCGTGGTCTCGCAGCAGCTCTTCCGCGATGGCTGCCAACAACTGAGTGAGAGCACCATCTACTGCCCGATCCACTTCTGCGGGCTGAGCTCGGCGGAGGCGACAGTCCAGGCCGCGATAGACGGCAATGATGTTGGATGCTTCGATAAGAGGCTCATCGGCATGCTCGTTCCCACCTCGACCGTGTTGTCCATCGTAGCAATCATCATGCACTCAATCTTCCTCTTACTCGCCCGCTGCCGTGGAGGCGCTTGCGGCCTGTCGCATTCGTTCAATGACGGCGTGGTGGCAGGGATGGCTTTTGCGCTCGTCTTCCTCCTCTTCGTCACGGCCCTGGTCCTGCTCGCTGTCGCAATCGTTGGGCAGTACTTTGTTGATTACTACGGAGATGTCCGTGAAATGGAGGGCAAAAGCGTCCGAGTAAAGCTGAGCGGCAACATACACGTGCTGTTCGCAGCCGGAGCATTCGGCTTTGTTGCCTGTATCCTGACCGTGATGGAGAGTGTACTCCTCTGCAGGCGCGAGATGCAAGCGCGCGAACCCGCCGAAAGCAAGGACAATTCTGGCGCCTCACTGGATGCTAAGAAGGATGTAGATGGTGTAACAGTCGAAATAGCGCAGGGCAGTGGTCCGGACGACGCGCCAGTGGGGTCCTCCGCTACAGCCAATCCCTTTGGTGAGTCTAAGGAGAAGGCTACGCCTGTCGATGCGCCTGCCGATGCACCTACCGATGCATCCGAGAACCCTTTCAAAAACAATGCCCATCTCACCCAACAAGGCTGAAAGGGCCATGCCGATGTGAGTATGGGTGGCGGGCGATGCGGCAATGAGATTTGCGAGATCAAAGCACCAGTAGGATCGGGCATGCACAGCCGCAATTCAGGTCTGCAGTACCTGCGTCTAGTCGAACGCAAGCACATTTCCAAAGAAGATTTGAAGGGGAGGCGATCAATCAAATATCAAAGAGGGTCGTCATAGACATAGATGCTTAAGTGAGGTGGTCAATAGCCAACTGTCCCACTCGAGTAGAGTAGCACCCCATACGACATTCACATAACGCTTTTAGCGCCACGCATGTACCGCATGCGCGGCTCTGTGTTAGTCTTTTGATTTATTAATTCATGAGCGTTAGTGCCGCTACTGCCACTAGCCTTGCACTAACAAGTACGCCAAGGCCACAAACAAGGCCGCTCTCTATGGTATATGGAGCACGAACACAACTTACTTTTATAAGTGGGGGTCAATCAATGGGGGCTTCGCGCCCCCCTCCCTCCATTGCGGACACCCCCCGGGGTGGGCCCGTACAACCAACATCAGCCCCTGCCCTCTGGCAGGGGCTGGGCAATCATCATTCTGGCCCAGCACCCCTACCTACAAGGCGCGGGCCGCACGAAGCGCGGGGCCCAATGTCCCACAGCCACAGCCCCCCCTAAGTAAGGCCCACGCGAGTCCTCGCCTAGGAGCCAAGCGCACAGACCGACCCTACCCCCCACCCCGCCCCGGCGGAGCGCAGCAACGATCCAAAAAATTTATAAGTTGAGGATTTCCGCACAGCTGGCAGCTGGCGGGCAGCATGGGAGCGATGTCCCACAGTCGACGGTGGCCCCTATCGCCACGAGGTGACGAGTTGGATCTGGGGAGCTGGTGGGCCATGGAGCGTGTTGGCAGCTGTGGTGGTGTAGGTGGAGCTGTGGATCATAAATAAGAGAGAAGGAATTGTGTATGAACGAGGGGAGTGGGGAGGGACGAGGAGGAGCTGGGGGACGTCTGGCGACATCGCTGACGTGGGCGGTTAAGGCGGCGTGGTGTGGCTTGGGAGACGGCGGTGGGGGTTGGGAATACGGATCCCGGCATCCTCCTCGACAAGGACGCGGGGGCATGGGGCGGTCGGGACGGTTGTGCCGCGAGTAGCATGGACTCGGTAGGGCTCATAGGCCCCTTCTGAGTCCGATGGCAGCGGTGGAGAGGCGGAGAGGCTTCGTCGGACTCCGAGGGGGGGTAGGTTTCAGCAGCCTCCTCCCTATGGGTGTCAGTGAGGGCGGGCTCATGCCCGCCCTCCTCTGCGTCGGAGGGCGACGGAGGCGCGGATGGAGGCGCAGCTACGGACTCCGAAGGGTCCGCGAGGATGGTGGCTACTGCCTTGACGCGCGCAGTGGCGAGGGGTTCGGAGGTTTCGGCGAGAAGGACGGGCAGAGCGGGCAGCGGGCAGCGGGCCCGACTCTGTGGACTTGGGACTGTGGGGCCCCTTTGACAGGTCCGGCGCGGGACGCGCGGAGGCAGATTCTTCACCTGACGGATCCGAGGTTACCACTACCTCAGATGGGAACTGAGGGGATGGAAGGGAAGCGGCGAGAGGCGCGGCGGAAGTTGGGAGATGGCCAATGACGGGCTCACCCGCCTCCAGAGGGGGCAGGGAGGCGGGCTTAGGACTTAGGAGAGGCAGGGCGTGGCGATGGGGCGGACATAGCGAGGACGAGAGCGGGGCGAGGGTGAGTGCGCGAGTGTGTCGTTGAGAGGTGTGTTGTAGAGTGAGTGTTGTTGACGAGTAGCGAGAGCGAGAACGGGACGAAAAAAAAAACATCTAAAGATTCCGGGCTACACACCTACTAGACTAGGGTACTTCCCCATCCCTGCCGCCACCGCCCTTAACTTCCCTTTCCTCCACCTCCTCCCCTTCCCCCCTTCATTCCTTTGTCTTCGGTATCCGGGGTTCGGCTCGGGTGCGCTACCACGAGCCTGGTTCAAAGCGCGGGTTCCGGGCAGGCCTGTTGTTGGTCAATTGTCATCTTGTGCTTGTCGGGTCACGGGCTTGCTCGTCTTTCTCGCCCTTGCTTGTCGCTATTGTGTCTCGGTGGGTTTATATCCAAACGAGGTGTATCTCGTCTCAGAGTTGTTCTGGTACGGGTCCCTCGGCAATTATATGTGCCACCCCCATCGAGGTGGTCAAGGTTTGCAGCTCTAGACTTGGTTCTAGCTTTCCTCTTGCACCTAGTGTGAACAAAGGGTATATATCGTTCATGTCGATCCTTTTCTTCGGCTGTCTGCCCATGCCTGCTTGGGCGGTCCTAGCCGAGTCTGTCGTATTCGCAAATAGTAGTGCCTTGCTTAGTGTCGTGTACCTGTCTATCGTTCTTATCAATACTGATTTCTCCGAGAATTCAATGCCGTCGTAATGTATGAGCGAGAACGGGACGAAAGCGAGAACGGACGAGCGGGAACGAACGACGGAAACGAAAGAACGACTACCAAGGACAAACTGTCACGCTCACACAACCCCTAACCCCACTTCCCCTCACATTCACGTATCCTTCCCCACTCACGCGGGGAACACACGGGGAATGGGAAAACAAGAAAGAGAAGCCGAGAGGAGAGTGACGGGGCGACGGGAGAGGAGCGACGATACGACGGGAGAGCCGATGCGATCGACAGTTACAAGGGAAGAGTTAGTAGAAGTAAGGAGGGAATCTACAAGACTTCCCGTGCACTGATGACAACAAGGGCGCGTGGGTAGGCTTAACCGCTGGGGCAAACCCACGACGGTGACCACCTGCGACGAAAACGAGGACGAGCGCGGGGGAAAATGCGGCAAGGAGGGACCCAGGCGATCGCAAAGCACAAGGACCAGGCCTGGGAATCAGGACGCACGGGCCACAGGGAGGCGCAAACAGGCAAGGAGCGAGTGATGAGTTACGAGCGACGAGCGGCGCGTAGAACGCCTATCGAGTAAAGAACGACTAACGAGTAAAGTTGAAGGCCGCGGACGAGGTCGATCGCGAATGCGACATATTTATACAACAATATATTCACATGATGGCCCATTCTCGATGTTTAACACCTACCTACGGCGTGCGCTTTCAGGGGTTGGGTGCTCTGCTCTGTGGCTTTTCCTCTATGCCCCTTGTGGCCTAATGGTAGCTGTGCGGGGCTTGCTCTGGCTGCTTGCTCTGGCTGCTTGCATGGGGTGCTTGCATGGGGCTGCTTGCATGGCTGCTTGCATGGCTGCTGGCCGCTCCCATGGCTGCTTTCCTCCATGCGTTCGGCTACGCGATCCCGCCCCCGGGAGTCCTGCCCAGGGCACCCCCAGCACTCACCCCATACGGAGAGCGAGGAGGGGGTGTGGCAGGGGAGGCGGGTGCCGCTGGAGGGAGGAGGCGGGCGCCGCCGGAAGAGACCGAAGGGGAGAGACCGGAGGGGAGATACCGGAGGGGAGAGACCGGAGGGGAGATACCGGAGGGGAGAGACCGGGGGGGGAGACCGGAGGGGAGATACCGGAGGGGAGATACCGGAGGGGAGATACCGGGGGGAGGTCTCCCCCGCGGCCCGGGGCAGCGGTCCTCGGGAATACCAAAAAAAAAGGCGGGGGGGTGAAGGGAGGTGGCCGCTGAGGCGGGCCTTCGGCCGAAACCGAAACGGAGCTTTGGGGGATCCCGGCGGGGGAGAGGGAGAGGGGGGAAACTGGCCCTCTCGGGCGCGGGGACGGACTCCCCCTACCCGCAACAGAGCGCGCCATGCTGACCCCATTGATGTGCTGTTGTCTAGAGTTGGCACGGGCCGTGGCTCGTCCGCACCTGTGCGGGCATGGCGCCCTCCCGTTGGCGCGTCGGTGGCGCCTCGTCGGTCAAGAGCAAGAGCCGATCGTCCGTCGCGGCGGGTTGGGCGGCAGGGGAGGAGGGGAGCAGCAGCACGCGCTCCATGACTCTATCGGTTCGACGATAACAGTGAGATGCACATGCGTGAGAGTAGTAGGTCCAAAAGGCTGCGTGTGCAGCGAGGATATGAAAACGTCTTGTTTTGCATATCAATAACAAGTAATGAGTATGAAAACTGAGCCCCGCGCCAGATCACACTCTCGCGCACAAGCACAAGTAGTTTAGAGAGGACACGCGTAATCCTCACATACACCTAAACGTCTAGGAGACCCCCACACAAACACACATAGCAAGTCCGTACAAACCAGGGTCTGAAGCACCACTATATCATTCGTGGAGTGCTCTCCCCTCTTCCCTGTGCCAAGCCCTACCCCTGGACCAAGCCCCAGAAGACCAACCAAAGAAGTTAGAAGTTGCAGTCGTGAGTCTAAGCGCCCTCCTTTCTCCGCAGGCGCGGCTTCCGTCGGCAACAGCATGTGCTGAGGAGGCGAGCTCCGCATTGCCAACATCACGAAGAACAAGCAAGACCTGGCAACAGCCATCTAGTGCCGGCACCTAGTATTCCTTCACAGGTGCACCTCTTGAGGAGCGCCGCTCCATATGCATGCATCCAGTACTCTTAGGCGTGGATCCTCGCAAGATTACGCTCGAACAACGTACAGGGAAAACGGCTCTTGTGCATCGCTTCGTCGTTTCCGAAAAGGGCAAACCATCAACCATGGTCGTTGGCATATTGCGCATTTGAATCTTCTTTTGTGCATGCCAGAACCTATGCAAGACGCGAGGTTGGGCGGCAGGCACAGTGCAGGTGCCGAGAACGCCTCGAGAGCCGGAGTCCGCCGAGTATGGAACAGTCTCTTCGTAACGTAGAGAAGAGTCGTAGTAGTCGAAGTAGTTTGAAGCAGGAAAGTAGTAGTAGTTGAAGTATTAGTTGTAGGCCGTAGTGTCTTATCTTGCCCGTTTGCATGACGTCGCTGTGTGAATGCCCGAGCGCTCGTCATCGACCGACCCCGAGATCAGCCCAATAGAATGATCAGGATACCCTTGTCTCTCAGGACGAGCATCGCAAGCAATTACCCCCCAGGATGAGGCGCAGCCGACTCGTGCAGCAGCACCGCTCGCGAGAAATCTGCTCCGCCAAGTGCGGGTCTGGCATGGCTCATCAATCTCGATGATAGCTACGTGGCTCCGGCTGACACGGAATCGAGCAGCTTCGCTTGACGTACGCGTCCCTCAGCTGTGCCTCGGGGTGGGGAACGGCACGTTGAGCCCGGGCACGAGAATTCAGGCATGCGGTTGTCGTTTCAATGACAAATCCCACCGCTTCCTACGTCAGCTCACCGAGAGTGCTCCGGCGGCCCTCGAGCACGTCCGCCACAAAGGCGGCCAGCTGAGATCGTGACAGGGATTTGATGGAAGAAAGTGCGATGATCGACGTCGGCATCGGCGACGTCGGCCTCTCGGCCGATTTCCTCTTAGTCAAGACCATCGACGTCGGCGGCTGGGCAATCGGGTCCTTAACCGGCGCGGACGGAACCACGATATGAGGCATCGCATTCATATCCAAGCTCGGATGAAGAGAGCTCTCATCCATATCCATCTCAAAGTCATGCTGCTTCACACCCAGCCCGGTGCGAAGGCGCTTGCGAGCAACGGTGCCCTCGCACACGTTCCCCAGGCCGAGCAGCAGACACGAGCACATGCACTGCGGAGGATGTCCGGACACGCTGCTGCGCTGCGCATCGCACTTGACGCGCGCAATCTCGGTGCTCGGGTGGTTCGCGGTCATACAAGGCGGATGCTGCATCGCGGTCACCTCAGTCTGAGCTGGTACCACAGGATACGCGAGTGCGTGCGGGATGTTTGGGAGGAAGTAGCGCGTCATCCACTCAAACGAGCTGTTTGGCGCGAGAGGCGCGGCGGCGACGGCATCGGCAGGGTAGACCATGTAGGCAGGGTGCACTGCTGCGACGCTCACCATCTCGAACTGACGCTCGCGCTCTGTAGCAGTGGATGCAGGCCGACCGGACGGTGGTGGTAGGGTGGGGAGTGGTGCGGAGGATGGGGTGGGGTGGGGGGGAGGGGCGGGCAGAGCCGGAGGGGGTGGGGAGAGGGCGGGGTGGGGCGAGGCCGGGGATTGGCGCCTTGGACGTTCTCCCCCCTCCCCCCGCGCGGCCCCCCCCCCCCCCCCACTGGACTGCTCGACGGGGAGGGGGGGGGGCGACAAGACGCCACAAAGGGAGCCCTTCTCCCCCCCCCGCCCCCGCCCCCGCGGCGAAGAGAGGGGGCGGAGGCCATCGTTTTCGTCGGGAGGCGCTGGGTACTGCTGAGAATGTATAGAGGCTCCACAAGTACGTGAGAGTGAGCGCGGGGCGACTCGAGAGAGTGTGGCTCGTGGCGAGGGAGGGAGGTGGTTGTCTCTCTCTCTCTGCTGCGCGAGAGAGTCCAGAGAGTGAGAAGAGTCGCCTGTGAGAATTGGATCTTTTTTCTTGAGGCCGGAGCCGACTGGGGGTGCGAAGATTGTGGCCTTCTCGCGCGGGACGAGGAGGAGGAGGCAGAGAACGAGAGGCAGAGCATGAGAGAAGAAAGAAGAGGGCGACGGAGCAATCAGGAGAGGAGAGTAGGGAGGGGCGGGGCGGGGAGAGGCGAGAGGGAGAGGAGTGAACCTCTCGTCGACTTCTCTCTCTCCCTGTGGATTGTACTCTCTTCTCGTCGTTGGTGCGACTCTTCCTTGTCTTCTCTCCCTCTCTCCGTCTGCTTCCCTATCAAAAACTACGCGCCCCGAGGATGGAGAAGGCGGGGTAGGGGGGGGCGGGGGGGGGCGGGGGCGTTGCAGCGCCCAAGTTGGCGTCTGCCACCCCCCCCCCCCCCGCCCCGCGCCCCCCCCCCCCCCCCCGCCCCGCGCCTGTCGGCCTCACTAAGGTAATTACGCCGTTGATCCGATGGAGTTCTCCTTGGGACGCCCCCCCCCCCCCCTCCTCCCCCAATCATCCCCCGCCCCCCGCGCGCCGACGCCTCCTCCCCGAGTCATCCATCACTCTCCACCCCAATCACGCCCCCTGATCGGATGGGATGGAGTTCTCCTTGGGTGTGTCGGCGACGGAGGGACCCAAACCCGGGGAAAGCGAGCGGTCGAACGAACTGCAAACGCCTCGGGAATGTTTGGAAGATCTTCGCGCCGAACATCGATGATCGACGGTGTGGACGGACGGGCAGGGGTTCAGGGCCTACGCATTCGAACCCCGAGAGAAAATTGGGGTCCGAAAATCTGAGTTTCACGGTCCGATTTTCACGGTGGCGGAGGTGCGGGGCACCTCAAAAATTGGAGTTTGCAAAGTAGCACGAATTCATCGTACTTTGGTCCAATTCACGGTTTGATTTTCACGCTGGCCGCTGGCGGAGCCCTAGAAGGGCTCTCTGGCGGTCCCCTCTGCCACTCCGCCCCCCCCCCCCCCTTCCCCCCCCAAAGTCTAGGAGTCCAGCGATCGCCTCGTCGGGTTTGAGGTGTTGGGGGCCTCAGATATGTCCAGCCCTAGCCCGTGAAGCCGCACATGGCACCTGCGCGCCTGTGGGCTCTTCAATTCAAGCTGGCGGAGGAGTAAGTAGTAAGTATCCCGGCGTAGATCGATGTCAGCCGCGATAGGCGAGAGGGGCCCTGGCAGTGTTTGAAGTCGACTTACACGAGGGATGTCGCTCTGCGCTATCGTGCAAAGCGCGGGTGGCGAACTGGCGCGCGCCTTAACCACGCCCGGCGGTAGGTGGTCGATGGTGCTTAGGGGTAGGTAAAAATATGTAGAAAAAATCGCCCAAATATGTCGCTGAAATATGTTGAAAATATGTAGACTCCACGCCCAAATATGAAATATGTAGAAAATATGTAGTTATGTAGTCAAGTTTTCTGCTTTTCTACTAAGTAAGCTAACGCGCTCACGCACTCCGAGATCTCCGAACACCTACTTATCTACTATCTAAAGGTGTTTTTCATGTAGATAGACCATACATAGAGAGTATAGATAGACAACAGCATAAAAAGACAAGATGCTATACTACAACATGCTCACACACACACGCCCACATCACGCGCGTCCTTCTCCTGCGCGCTTGTTGCCATTGTAGCGCAACAGCACAGACGATTCAACTTGATCAGACAGGGAAAGCAGTCGCCGCCGTCGACCTCGCGTGCGGACGTGGGGCTCGCAGCATCACTGCCGCCGCTCCCACGCCACGCAACGCGGCTCGTGCAGCGGCGTTTGCGGCCTCGCTGACCTGCAAGGGCGAGGGAGATGTGCGGGCACGGGTCAGCACGCATGGGGCAGGGGCAGAGGGGCGAGGGGAAGGGGAGAGTGGCGTGACCGGCTTGGCTGTCATTTGGCGGCATGACGCTCGCCGCCCGTCGCTCCCGCCACTTGTTGCCACCGCCCTCCGCCCCCTCCACCAAGTCTTAAAGAAACACGTGAAAGTATCACGTACTCGTTCGCGCCGTTGCGACTCACCGAACAAAACGGTCATTTCATTCCCGCGTGCCCCCCCCCCCCCTCCCCGCGCGAGTGGGCCCAACATATGTAGGAGATACGCCCCGCCCCCCCCAAATATGTAGGGAGATACGCAAATATGTAGGGAGATACGCCGCCCCCCCCCCAAATATGTAGACTCGCCCAGGAAGGGCCCAAATACGTAGTACGATATGTACATATTTTTACCTACCCCTAATGGTGCTCGCCCGCACCGTCTACGACGGCAAATGGTGAGCTCGTCTACGGTCTAAGCTAAGGCAAGGTAGCACGGGTGCGGCGGTGCGTAGGCGGTGGGGCTCGCTCGAACCTCGAAAATTAGGACAAGCCTGTCCGAAAATCAGCAAATAACACCGAAATTTTCGAAAGAAATTTGGGCAGGTCAAACGCAGACGCGAAAACCTGGAACCTGGCCGGGGCCAACGAGTGCGACAGGAAGTAAAGTAGGACTGATGCTTGCGCTTAAGGCCTCATTCGTTCGAGGGGTTCGAAAAACGTCTCAACTTGATTTAGAGGGGGTTTTGGCAGCGACTCAAAACAAATGTCAAATGTTCTAGTTTTAGCGCCTGGATTGGTAGCGGGGCAGCAGCGCAGACGCAGACGTGGGCCCCGCCGGCGACCTACCGGGCCAGACGGAGAACAACCATCGTGCGGAGGCGGCGGTCGGTGGACTTCTGGGTCGTTACCACCCACACTCGCCACTGCCGCCTGCCGCCTTCGCAGCAGAGAGAGAAAACGAATGTACGGTTGGCAGACGACGGGGTTATGAGCTTCGTCGCCCGTGCCATATTTCCACTGGCTCTGCCTCAGGCGTACTAGAAGAAGCCCATTTTTTCTTACCCTTACCCTCGACATTGTTTTGACGTACTCTTCACTCATCGTCAATGTTTTTGTGTTTTTGTATGTGTATGTATGATCGAGGATCATCTTTCTCAGTTCATCATAGATCATAGAGAAGCCTGAGATGCTTGCCTATTCCTATTCATTAGGTCGCGTCGGAACGCCACCTTTACGTACGTGCATTCGTATTTGTATTTGTGCTTCTACATGTTACTCTTGAACGCTTTTTCGCACATGTTCACGTGTTGCATGTTGGGTGGTGATGATTACCCACAGGCACGCCTGATTCGCCCGCCCTGGCCTGTCGTGGCCAGCCCATCCCTCTGACCAGCCCCTCCTCCCCCTGGGCCCCCCTGATCAGGAGCCCCCAGCCAGCTCCAGTCGACTGGCAGGGGCTCGAGAGCCAGCGATGGAGAGGCAGGAGGGGCCAGGGCCATGCCCCAGCCTCACCTGCCCCCTGAGCTGCGCTCCCAGGCCCCTGCCGGCCTCCTGGGGACCTGAAGAGGGGCCGCAGGCGCGCGCCATGGGCCCCCGCCGCAGGGAAGAGAGGAGGAAAAGGGAAGAGGGAGGGGAGGGGGGAGTGGCAGCTCTCCCCTCCGGCGTTTACGTGTCTTCTCGCCCCGTTTGGGTAAGAGAAGACGGGGGCGCCAAGGCGAGAAGCGCTCAATCACCATCACCCACCGCATGGAAAAGCGTTCAATCACCATCAGCCTACACGTGGAACGCGCTCAATCACCATCACCCCCACCGCATGGAAAAAGCGTTCAATCACCATCAGCCTACACGTGGAACGCGTTCAATCACCATCACCCCCGCAGCAGGTGGGGAAGCGCACGCCAAGCGCACCACCTCCCAAGAGCACAAGGAAATGAACCTTTCTGGACGACCTTGAGGGTAAAAAAAAACAAAGGAACGGCAGGTCCTCTCATGGAGAAGGCCAACCAATCGAGGCTAGGCTGCAGCGTCATCACACCCGATACACTGTGCAATAACGTCTTCGACCAAGGCATGTGCGCCAAAAGGTGTGTCTCCATGGAAGACGAGCCATACTACTCGGGTTTCAGATACGATCGATGATTTGAATCTGTCCCTGCCCCCGTCACCCCCACCCGCTCCGCCACTCTCCCGGTCACCTTCTTCCCCGACGCGACAGACAACGCCTTCCAATCCATTTGCAACTTGTACGCACGATCCCCTGTAGAGGGCTTCTCGTGCCTCACGTCCGCGGTCATGCAGGGGTTCGAAGTCAGGGCTGACGACAACGCACAGGCGGTCGTTGACGAAGTGCACAAGAGGGTTCTGGCGTCCGTGAGCTTGAGCGACACCACCCCTCCCAATCGCGTTCCAGTGAATTACTACGACGTGTACGGCATGGGCCTCGTCATCACACTGAATCGCCAAATCATACTGAGGGTGCAGGGACAGGGCCCAGGATTCAGTCTGCTCCTTTTCACCCGGGATAGCGTCGGACACATAACTCCACAGGAAATGCTTGCTCTGGTCAATCAAACTGACAACAACATAGAGGGGGCAGTTCTGAAAGCGCGCACCAGGCTCTTGACAAAAAAAAAAACGATCGCTTTCAAAGGAATTCGATCAATTTTCTTTGGAGGGGAAAACCAACATGGGATATCATGAGATATCGTGATTTCAACGATATATCCACCCTGCCCCAAATCGAGTGAATGGAGTCAGACCACGTGTGTGTTTCAACATGTGAAGGGTCAAGTTGACTCAAGTAACCTCCAGGTGACAATGAAAGGTGTCAGCAGGGATGGGGATAATTGAACGCTTTTGGTCTCAGAACCAGGAGGGAAGGGCCGCGGCTCGCCGCGGCCACTCGCTCTTGCGAGGAGAGATTAGCGTTTCTGGGCTCCTATTCATGAGTGCCCCCCCCCCCCTGCGTTGTTTTTACCCGAAAGGGGTTTCCCCCAGCGTGGACTCGAGGAGAGGACGTGTTGGGGTGCGCGGGGTCGGTGCGTGCACTGGGGGGAGGTCGAATATCGGGGGGAGGGGGCGGTGCCCCCTCCCCCCGGTAGCCTTCGGACACCTGGCTCGTCAGGCATGGCGGGATTCCGGGACGGAAAAGTTGTGTCCAATTAGCTAGTGGGGTTGGCTAGGATATAACATTAATTATTTTATTTATTGGGTGGTGATGATTGAACCCTTTGCCCCCCCCAAGTGACACGTGAGGCGTGAGGGGTGGGACCAATGAACGCTTCTTGCCTTGGCGCGGCGGGGGGGACGGCAGGAGAGGAGCGGCGCGCGCTCCATGGCCCTATCGCTTTAACGATAGTTCTACCGGTTACCATCACAGCCATGCCTTTGAGCCATAGGTTGTACCATCAAAAAACATTCACATCGTCTGCACGGCCAGCGCACAACGCCACGAGACAATGGTTGGCAACGTATCATTTCTTCGCACACGACCTTATCTTATTTTACGTTGTTCAGGCGAGGTTAGGAGTTGGTGATCCCCGATGCGTGACCTCGAATTGCTCGAGAAACTCCGCTTCAGAGAGGAGCAAACTGTACGCCCGCTTTTGTGAGGAGTGCCATCTCTCCCGCCGACAAGTCTCCCCATGACCAAAGGTCCAAGTCTTGGTGCATGTAGTCCTCCCGCCAGACGGCTGTGGCGAGCGGGTGGCCCTGTTGAACAATCCACTTCAGTGCCACTTGAGCAGCTGATACATTATGCGCCATAGCCACGGCTTGTACTTCGGGTAGGGTGAGAACTCCACCATGCTTGCACGAAGAGCCATTCGGCCCGCCACACAATGGAGAGTACGCCATGTACGTGATGTCGTTCTTCGTACAATACCTGTGCGAAAATCAAGACTAGATTGACAAGGTGTGGTGTCTCAATGCACACGCGTTTTAGTGATCTACCCCACGGTGCGTGGGGGCGTGTACGCTAGATGCACCTGATAGTTTCGTCGTCGTGGTAGCCAACGGAAAGTGAACATTGATTGATGGCCGGCGGCCATTTCCTTGCGGTTTTGCGCAAGTGCTCTAGCTCAGGGATGCCGAAATTGGAGACGCCGATGGCGTGTGCCTTACCCACTGCCTGTGCGTCCTCCATAGCTCGCCAAGTCTCCTCGCTGGAACCATTCCCTTTACACCACGGGGAGTGAATCAGCAGCAGGTCTGTGCTAGAGGTGTGCAACTGGGCAAGGTTGCTGTCGATGTTCGCTGTGGCAGTCGCGTACGTGCTGCACGGCACTTTGGTGATGATGAAGGGCATCGGCGCCGGTGATGACGCAATGCCGGCAGCGATCGCAGCCTCATCGTGATAGATGAAGGCCGTATCAATGGCGGTGCCGCCCGATGCCAGCCAAAGCTGCACCGCGCGAGTCACATTCGTTTCAGGACGGAGCATGCCTGATCCAGTACCTAGACTCACGTACGGGAGACGCACGCCAGGTGCGATAGGCACCGTTGGCGGCGAGATAGCCGCCATAACCAGTGGAAGGGACGGCAGGACGGCCATTGCGGAGCCGAGTCGACCCGTACGAGTGGTGACTCGTCAGTGTGAAATGTTGACATGTATGATGTGTGAATAGTTCACTCTACTCTAGACTATCGATGCTCAACATCAAACTCATAAACTCATCAAGAGAGGCCCGGACGCAAAACTCACAGAGGAGATAGCCAAAACCAAGCGAAAGCTAGCGGAAGAGAGGAGGAAAATCCCACTCAAACACCTCCCCTTACATATTCAGCTCCACCAGGCGCCAGGAGGACCTTCACTCCAATAGAAATCTTCGTCACGCGTGACTGGGAGCTGGGAGAACCCCCGCCACAGGGATCACGACACCGCTATAACGGGCGCCGGCATAAGACCCATGTTCAGAACATACTACACCTGGCTATACTCCCCGAAAACGTCAAAGCGTGAGCCCGAGCCCGAGCCCGAGCTCGAACACACGCTATCGGATATCGGATCGGCCCCTCAGCGAGCTAGACAAACGCCGACTGGAAGGGCGCATCACAGTAGACGAGACCGCCCAGGCTATCCGGAGCATAGGCCCCGGAAAAAGCGCAGGCCTGGACGGCATACCGGCGGAAGTATATAGAAATACCTTTTAATATTCTCGCCTCACACGTGGCACTGAGTTACGCTCTCATAGCCACGCCCATTCATTCCCCTTCCTCACCCTCACTCCCCGCGTTGCGGTAACTCCGTCCTCCGTCCGCCCCCAGACAACAGAGGGAAAGAGGTACACGACGGCGGCGACACCCCGTCTCAAGAGCCGGGAGTTGCGCCACAGAGTAGAGAAATCAGGGTCTCAGAAGACGAAAAATACATCAGTAAGCTCAACAACATCTGGCTACAGCACCCCGATACCGACTACCTGGCTAGGAGAGGTAGCCGGCACCGGAAATGTAGCGGACGCGGGAGAGATCCAATACTATCACCCGCCAGCCAGATGGGAGCGCGTGTCCTTGTTGCTGACACGTTCCTTGCACAGTCGAATGGCACTGTAACGGTAAAAGGGAGGGGCTGATCTACTCACGGGAGTTTTTTTTTCGTGTTTCTAGTGAATCTCAGAACTACGGTGGCGGCCGCCCCGGTCGGAGGGCTGCCGAGCCTGCCCGTCACCTCGGAGGCCACACCAGTGAGTCTCATGCCGCGCTCAGGTGTGCGCCACCCCTCCGCACTTCTCACGGATGCTGGAGTAGTTCCTCCTTGCACCTGGGTGGCCCACATCTTCGGGGGGCCTTGTTCGCGCCTGCACGTTCGCACTCGCACTGGGGAGGGAAGTTGGGCAGCCATGTGCTCCACAACGCGATTTTTGGAGGTGTACGGATCACGATGCACTTGCTCGCACATACATCACAAGCCAGCATGCATGAGTCGAACACCCCACCTGAGCTCTGACTCCAGCTATTCTGCATGCCGCACACGCAGGTACCAAGAGGCAAGAGGCCGCTCACGTCGACCACAGCGTTGGAGGGCAACTGGAAGGTGGACAAGATCGTGGGCATGATTCGGCGCGCCGGCACCAACCACGTCGCGGTCCGTTGGGCTGATTTTGGGGCTGAGGGCGACACCTGGGAGGCAGAGGGTAACGTCTACCCCCCCTCCAAGATCTCGGAGTTCAAGGAGAGGGCCACGGTGGAGCTGGGCATGCACTACGTCCGCAACAGCATCCTCAACACCATGCTGGGCAAGAGCATCAAAGATCGAGTTCCTCGTTATCGGTACCTCATGGACATCCCTCAGCTGTGCTTTGACGACGTGGCGATCGACGTTGTTAAGGAGTTTGGTGCGCTGCCCGGTGTGGGTTGTGGGTTGTCCCGAGTGCCAGGTGGGGAAACATATATATAATGCTCTTATCACCATTATCACGCGGCGACAGAGCGAGGTGACGGGTGCACGGGCAGGAGGGGGGGGACTCGTGGGAACGGGTGGAAACGGGGTGGGGCTACCCGAAGCGAAAACAACACCGCGAATAATTTGGTTTGAGGCTCTTTTAAGGTGTTTCAGGAACTGCGATTGCTTTACGAAATTTCACAAACGGGAGATCGCTGGATCAGTAATACTGGGAGGCCGTCACCATGAGTCTGCAGCCGACGCCCCCTTCACTTTCAGGGAGGAGCGATGGCAGAGCCGAGGAGAGCAACGTCAGAGCTCGCGAGAGCCGGAAGGCGGGCGCAGCTGGCAGCTGGGAGCGGTGGCTGAGGCACCCCCTTTTTTTGTCACAGTGGGTGTTCCAAACACAACGACCGAGTCGAGAAGGGTTGAGTGCGCGCGCCCACGCGCAGCGGAGCGTTGATGCGCGCGCTCAGTTCGGCGTCAAAAAATGCAGCCCAACCCCAACCCTTACTATTAGTTAAAAAGCCCCTGTTTGACCGCCCTACGTAGACGCAAAACGTCGAGTAATGACCAAGTTTTGGTTCAAATATCAAATAAAGATAGGGATTTTGAAGCTTGTGGCTGCTCTCGCCGAGAGCTTAATTGAGAAATCGGCCGGCCAACCTATTTCACTATGCAACAAGAAAACGATCGTA
>CM030932.1:8841458-8862521 GCA_018136815.1 Isochrysis galbana | reverse complement strand
GACGGAAAGCCATTTCTTCGCGCTCCGTCCACCCCGGCTGAGATTGAGGACTTCGAGCTCAATGTGGAGATGGACGAATGATATTCCAAACGAAACAAATGATTGCAACGTATTCCTGCCACTGAACAGTGCCAACACACCCGTCTTACGCACCAAGTCTCCAATGTTACCGTACCCTTTCAACATTCCATGCATGGACAGCAGGATCTTTAGGACTTGTCACGTTATGTGTTATGTGGGCACTTTTTGTGGGTGTTTGTGTTGCTCGTGACGGTGCAAACCACCTCTTCTTGTTATCTTCATGGTAGATTCGTACATACCTTCCAACAACGGGCTCTGGACCGCTTCGTAACAAGGACATAACCATGTAGATTAGACCCACCACCGTGATTGCTAGAGCAGCGCTCATCAACACGTTTGATACTTTCATGAGGCCGTGCCCATCTGTAAATACGGGCACACAAAAATCCTTGCATGGCACGCGGCGCGCACAGCATGCAAGCTCCCTTGCATCACCCCTGAGCGGAACACATCACAGACGTGCTCTTCTTGCGGAGGGAAAAAAAACCTTCTAATATTCTAATATTCTTACCGCACTCGCGGCGAATGGAACCACTGCCTACTACACGTAGCACGTAGCATACTCTCTACACCCCCACTCCCCAACCTACTTTTATAAGTGGGGGTCAATGGGGGCCTCGCGCCCCCCTCTCTCCATTGCGGACACCCCCCGGGGTGGGCCCGTACATTCAACCCCAGCCCCTGCCCTCTGGCAGGGGCAGGGGCAGGGCACTCATCAATTCAGCCCAGACCCCTAGTGGGCGCGGGCCGCGAGCCGCACTCCCAGGCCCGCATGGGCCTGCTCTCGTACTGACTCCCCCCCCCATCCCTGGTCGCCAGGCAGACAGGGGCCTCAGGGCGGCACCCAAGGCCAGCGAGGCGAGCGAGGGAGAGGCAGGGGGGGCCAGGGGCTGAGCCCCAGCCTCCACTGCCCCCTGAGCTGCCCTTGCTGGCCCTCTGGGCGCCCCTGAAGGACCTCTGAGAGCAGGCCATGGCGCGCCGCATGGCGACGCGCCGCAGGGACCGGGGCGGAAGAGAATGGAACGAGGGAGAGGGGGGGATTTGCACCCCCCCCCGATGGAGTGTGGTGAGAAACGAGCCCCGTTTGCGTTAGCAAACGGGCGAAGGGGGGCGGCTGGCGACAGGAGAGGCGAGAAGAAGGGAGTGGCTGAGTGGCTCAAGACGTCCCTGTGGCAGGTATCGGGGGGCGCAGACATTTATTTCTTCGAGGACCGCTCGCGGCGTGAGCTGTAAGGGCCGTTCTCCTTTTTTGACGAGAGGTTCCTCCCCCCCCCCCCCGGTGCTTTTTCCCGGAGAGTCGGCCGGCGTCGACCGGACCGCCTCAATGGGTTTTCCCTCATTTTAACTTGTGGGGAGTTAGAATGGGAGCCGGGGGCCTGCGAGGGGGGAGATGTGGAAGGGTGCATAGGAGTATGTATCTGTGACAACAGCACGCGCCAAGGTGTACGGGCAGGTGCGCTGAGGGCTGTCGTGTTAGTACCGGGCTAGTGAGAGTAGTGGTACTAATGCTCAGATAGATTATTACACCCCCACTCCCCCGGCCCTTCTCCCCCCGCCATCTGGCGGCTCCCCCCGTACACTACTAGGGGGATAGGGGTGAAGGGCTTAGATATGGTCCGGTGGCCCGCGCCACCCCCGGCGTGCGCAGCTCTGGCAGGCGACCCTCGGCGATGGGGGGGTAAAAAAAAAAGGAACCTCAGCAAGTTGCACCCTCTCAGGGGGCCGCGCTTCGGCCTCCTTGTGATAATAGCAGGCAAGTTTTTTGGAAACCCATTGGTATTTTCCAAGGTCAGTACATTAACAGGGTGTTAATACCCAGTTAGTGGCCATTAACAGGTTAAACCCATTACAACGGTAAAACACACCCAAACAAGGACTCCACTCACTCTTACCCCCTCTATCTCACGCCCCTGGTCGAAGCAGCGCGCGCGGCCTCCCCCCCCCTCCATTTGCTAGGAAAGGAGACGGGGGGGGGGGAAAGGGGTGTGATAGGAAAGGGAGGGTAGTTAGGAGTAGCACTAGCAATCTGCCCCACGCCGTGCATGTAGCGGCTAGTTTTTTAAGATTTTTTTAAACCCATTACAAGTTACAAGTTACAAGCAGTTACCCCAACGTTGCTGAAATACATGTTTTGGGGGGGGATTCCCTTCCCCCCTCCCCTCCCCCCGCCCCCGACGCCGGGAGCTGCCCACCCCCTCCACTGTTTTTCCCATCTAGGAACCGGGTCGGCTTCGAATCTTCGAATGGCTATTATTTCCTACTATTGCATTGCTGCATTGCGCGGACGTGTGCCCATGTTCCCATCCGAGGCACGTTGTACGTTGTATTGTAGACTTGTCAGCGCCCTCCCCCCCCACTCCCTTTACGTAGAAGCCTACCGGCTCTTCGTGCTCGCGCGGGAAAGATCTCTCGAGGGTGGAGCGGAGGGAGAGGCCTCTGCCTGCTCGAGCAGCTGAGAGTCGAGCAGCTGAGAGCGGAGGGACGGGGCGCCAGGCGGGCGGGATGGACTCAGAGGATGACGACTTTGAGGAGCTACGTGCGCGCTACAGTAGCCTAAAGAGCAGCATTGAGAGCGAGCTCCGCGTCATTCAGAACGCTCCGCGGCCGTCAATTGTGCCACCGCCGCCACCGGTACCGCATGTTCGCAATGAGCAGTACTACGCCGTTCGCGACAGTGTGATTGGAGATCCGTCGGATAGGCCATTTCCCTCCGTTGAGTGCGCCATCGATGAAGGCATGTCCAGCCACTTCCAGCAGCTACGAACATCTGTTTCAGACAACTTCGATGAGCACCCAGCCCGGCCGCATGACAGTGCTACCGTCTCTACGCCCGACAGGCAGAGGCACTGTACTAGCGCTGCTGCGTCGCCAACACATGCCGAAGGAAATCTGGCGCCAGTGGAGAATGGGGTAGTGTTGCTGAAGGCCACGCGTCCAAGTTGTGAACCCGGTCTCACCATGGTCACAGCTTCAGACATTGCGTCCACCAATCCGCCTGCCCAGCACATTGTCCCACAATGCAGCAATAGCCAGGGCATCACAGGCTCGCCTAGGCCAACGGCCTCCTCCTCCCTAGACGTGAGTGAGGCAGATACTTCTGGCGGGAACACAATCGCTTTCGGGTTTGAGGCCATGAAAGCTGCCCTAGACTCTCACCGGCAACACTATTTGAAGGAGCGTGCCGCACTCCGGCCTGCAGGAAGGGGCAGACCTGGTGAGCTTCTTGAGCACGCTGGTCATAGTCGCTCTACCAGTCGCGCAGTGCCGATAAGTCCACTGCGATCTTCGATGGCGCTGCGGCCATCCAGTGCAGGACGACCGTCGAGTGCCCGAGTGACGAGCATGCGCTCAAGTCTTCAACTAAGGACCAAGATCACAAGAACGCAGAGCAAGGTTTTGACGCCTTATGGCACGTCGAAGGCCACCCCTGTGGCACGGAAAGTGCCGCTTGCACGGTCGTCCAGCGCAAATGCTACCCCACGTGAGACTCCAGCGGCAGGCGGCAAAGCGTCGGCCCGCGACGGCCACACTTGCGATACCAGTAGCCTCCGCAATCAAAGGCAAGCGGAGGTACTCGCCTCAATGAAGCATCGCTCTCACACGATTTATCAGAACGCGGTCCTTGCCAGCTCTTGAAGAATCTATTCTCTCGAAGTATTTGCAATGTGGTGGTGCGTGCTCTGCTTTGGCAGGTGATGCAGGCACGCAGAGCCACCAAGGAGACCAAATCAAGGGAGCGGCGATGCATTTTACTCTAGGGCTCTTGGGATGAGAGCTTGCGCTCACCGTCTTCAATACTCTACGGGGCTTGCGCATGTGCACTTGCCGTTCGGGCATGGAGCAGGGCAAGCCAGTAAGAGCAATTGGGATGGCGGTGAGCGAGGACGATGGATGAAACATCTAGGTCGCGCGCACAAGGCAGAGTGCCATGGCAAGAGAAGGTTTTGACGCAAATGAAATGGGGAAACTCTCGGCTGGAGTTGTGCAAGCCCATCACTGTCCAGCTTCTAGTTGCCAATGAGGCTAGATATCCTCAACAATGTCTGCATGTGCTTGCGCGCGCCGTGTTTAGGTAGCGCGGGTAGCGCAGCGATGATAAATCATATGAGTAGTGTGTGTCATCTTTTTGCTGCTCATGCTCAACTAAGTTTATACTTAGTTCGCCTGTGGGGGGGGCACGAGCCCCCCCCCTCTTTCCACTCCTCCCCTGCCATGGAGGAGGAACCACCCATGCTCCTGGCATGCCTGATGGCTTGCCAGGAGCAAACTGCCCTGCTGGCCCACTCTCTCCCTGGCCCCTAGCAGGCTCGCCTGCCTCGCTCGGCCCTGGCTTGTCGTTGCCAGCCCCAGCCCATCGCTCCAACCCCTCCTCTCTCTCCCCCCTGGTCGACAGGCAGATAGGTGCAGAGTGGGGACCTCTGAGGCTCAGGAGCGCCAGCGAGGGAGAGGCGAGAGGCGATCCTTCTCGTCCTTGCACTGTGGAACTGTGGAAAGTAAGGTTATACCGCTTTTCCAATTCCAAGAGCTAGAAGACAGACAAGATATTCCTCATCCTGACCCCGGACCCCGGAGGCGGACGGCGCACGGCGCGATGCTGCAAAAAGCAAAAAGCCGCGCTCGCGCTCCAAAAGAAATGACGAAGGCTCATTTGGCATTTGGGGGGGAGGGAGGAGGGAGGAAGTCGCGTTCCGTCAAAAGAGGACCAGGTGGTTTTTCAACATATCTGTTTTCTTTTTTAGGGTGTGTGCGAAAAGTATTTTTCACCCGTGATGACAATAATACAATGGATATCAGAGCACGTGGAGCAATCACATCCGCTGTAAATTCTCTACTACCCAATGCCGGTGGTAGACCAAGAGCTGATTTGAACCTCATGTTGGACAGGATGTGTCATATTTTGTGGACTGGGGCGCCATGGAGGTCTCTTGGATCGGGATACAGCACGGTGCATGGCACATTCATGAAATGGAGCAGAATGGGTGTATTCGAGACCGCGTATCGAGCGCTGCTCAGGCTCGAGAGAAGACAAACGGCAAGGAGGTGCACGTTCCATTGCATTGATTCTACCTTTGTGAAAAATATATATGGAAGAGATTGCATTGGTAGAAACCCAACTGACCGAGGAAGGAAGGCTACCAAGGTATCAGCGCTGAAGCGCTCCGCCTTCGGTGGCTCCAGTGAAAAGAACGGATGGCGAAAGGGGTGGACTCCCATCCGCCTCTCAACAGATGGAGTCCGACTCGCGGTCACATTTGCATCTGGAGTCGCCAAAAAGGCACCCAATATCGATGCCCTATCGGCCGCCAACTACAAATGGGATGCTCCCGCAGAAAGGCTTCAAGTTGAGGATACGGACCGTGGAGTGTACCGAGATCATCAATGGCGGCATGATGTCACCTGTCAAGTAGATGCGGATGTCAAGCTCATAGCCATCGACCCAGGTACCAAGAAGAAGCTACAGGTTGCTTCAGCTCCTCTGTCGCGATGCGCTGACGCAGCGCAGCTTGCGGAGCTCGCTGCACGTGAGCCCAAATCCGTCTTTTGGGACATTTCCTCCAAAGACTGGGCGGACTACGCAGGCGCCAAGCGCTGGGAAGCTAGGGTCGCCGGTGCTCGACAAAGGAATCGACCGTATGACGTACTTGTCGAGGAACTGCGGATGTGCAGGAAGAAGACATCCAATAGTGAGACTTTCCAGGAATACCTCTTCCATCTGCTCGGAGGCTTTTCCATCGACTCGGCTCGCTCCTCGACCTCCGCAGCCGGCGCAGTGGGAAGAAGAAAGCCTGGAGCGTCCGACGCACAGTTCTCGTTCTTCTCTTCTCCTCCCTCCTCCACAGAGTCCTCGTCGGTGGTGGTGGTGGTGGACTCCTCGGTCGGAGAAAGGGTCTCCTCCTCGGCACCAGGAACGCGAACAAGCTCCGCCTCCTCCGCCGCGTCCTTGGAGCAGGAGGAGGAACGAGTCGTGCGAGCAGCGCTTCCGCTCGGCGTCCAGTCGACAGGTGGCCGTGTCGAGGGAGTCGAACGAAGCCAGCGAGCAGGTGCACGAGAGGAGAGGACGGAGGACCGTACGGATGCGCGCCGAGTCGCCACCATCGTGAGGAAGACGAGGCCGAGGAGAGAGCTGGAGGGTGAGCGAGGAGGGAGGAGGGAGACAGCCAGTAGGAGCCTTCTCACTCTGGTAGGCCGATGAGAGGGGGGAACCCCTCCGGGGAGCGGGAGAGAGAGAGAGATATCCGAAGACCAGACCAGCCGTTTACGTTAATGTTCTCGTCATATACGGTAATAATCAACCGGTCCCACGGGGGGTTCCGCCCGTCCTCCGCGCCCAGAGTTCCCCCGCGAAAAGAGTGAACGCACGGCGTGCACCTTCCTGGAAGTTGCTATGCGCACGCACGGCGCCCCCGCGGGGGGGCGCCGGTGCACATCGCGCCGTGCCCACGCACGGCGTGCACATGTGATTGCAAGTCATCACAGGCGCTGCGTAACGAAACATCTCGTATATGGCCAGTTTACGTAGTTGTGGGCCGCAGGGGCTACACGTATGGAACGGGTTGACATGCGCACGCACGGCGTATCCGCGGGGGGACCGATGCACATCGCGCCGTGCCCATGCACGGCGTGCACCGATGTTATTAGCGAAGAAGCTTTGACGGCGTCTCTCTCTTATAATTTTAACAAGATCTAATGTTAAACAACTACAATACAACTGTGGACATTTGATCGCTCAATTCGACTGATGTCCCACTATTGACGGAACGACACCTGGGAGGGGGGTCAGGGGGTCAGGGTGAAAACTAAAAGTCTCTCGGGGTCTCATGACATGGGAGGGGGGGGAAGAAAAGAAAACCATAACCACAACCTGTACTGGTAATGGTACTGAGGTTTTGGCACGGCAGTCTTGTGTCTCGTCTCTTGAGGGGGGAAGGGGGGAGCGGGAAGGCGAACGGTCGGTAGCGGGGAGCGAGAGATGGTTGGGGGTGAGGGCGATGGCGGCGGGAACCCTTATGGGGAATACAAGCAACTTAGCGGACGCCTTCAAGGATTTTTGAAAGCTTTTATGTAGCCTGAGGCCTTCAATTTTTGTCAAAACTCCTCACTTCCACATTGCATGCATGTTACACCCGGAAGCGCCCACGCAAAGGACGCAACCGGTTGTCAGCATGCAGTTGAGTCAAGTGCTCCATATAAGTCAAGGTGATGATTCCCACAATGCTCTCACGCGATCATGACGCCCCAACATATCGCCAGCCCACGCATGCAACAACATCGCAGCGACGCAAGAAGCCGACCTGCACACCCATGTGGGGGTGATGGCAACGCCTCGGGGGTTCTTTTGTGCAACTGCATCAAACTCGTAGCCAAGAACCATAAAAGGTTAACACGACGTCGGGGTTGATTGAGTGAGCCGCAACTACATCTACTCACTCGCGACTCTACATCTTCTCATCCTTGAACTTGTAGTAAAGCTCCATGGAGTCTGTCTCCGAAATCCTTTTCCATCCTTGCTCATCAATGTGGTATACCCTCACCGTACCGCCAGAATAGGCATCACGGTAGGTGGCTGCAAAGATGGATCGCTGGGCAAGAGAGAGGGCTTCGTCTTTGGTAAGATCGTAACGATAACCCGTGTCGAGCACACCATAAGCAAACGTCGAACCAGAACCGACGGAGAAGAGGTGGTGATGCAAGCGATCGCCGTCGCTGTCAACGTAGTAAATCTGTGGGCCAGTCTCGTCCCATCCGCATATCATCGTGCCCATGGACAACCCGTATCCTTTGTAGCTATGCGTGATGTTGGAAAGGATCTTGGACGCAGCGCCCACAGAGATGCGCTTCTTCTGGTTGAGCTCAAACATCCGGCAGCGCATGCCAAGATAACGCTCCCAGAAGGAGCAGTCCGCAGCACCGCCAGCCATCGTGCCCAGGAGGAAAGGGTTGATCTCGATGACCTTTTTCACGGTCTGCGACGCGATGTACGCGCCAGCGCTCGCACGGGAGTCGACCGCCACGACGACGCCTCCCTGGTACTTGAAGGCGAGGGTGGTGGTACCATGCACCATCCGTATGTGCTGCTCCATTCCAGGGCAGCGCTCATGGGGGTTTGGCAGCAGAGGTGCCGGGTTGAGGAGCTCCATCGGGAGAGCCTCATGCGCTTGCGCCTCACGCTCGCTTCGCGAGACCGAGTAGTCGAGGCAGTCGAGCATACCTGCAGCAGCCAAGAGAGCACTGCATGGTGAGAGCGAGCAGCGCTGGGCTGCAGAGTGAGCGAGGGGCCACTGGGGAGACTACCCCTCGGGCACGCGCGGGTTCAAAGCCTTCGAGACGTGCCTGACGCCTCCCCGCCCCTTCCCCTTCCGCGGCCTCCAGACTTTCCCCCCCCCCACCCCTCACCCGCTCCTCCCTTTCCCTTCCTCCCCCCCCCCCCCCCCCCCCCCCAAGCTCTCACCGCACCCGCGCGCGCCGATGGCCCCCGCCGCCGCCTCTCTCGCTCCCTCTTTCTGTCGTCTGTCTGGGCGAGCAAGGCAAGGGGAAGATTTTTTTTGTGTGTGGCGGGAGCGAAGTTCTAGGAATACTTGACTTTACGAGTGCCGGATGACGTGTAGTACCTAGATACCTAGATGGGAAATACGTAGAGGCTGGCGCTTCGTGGACAAGCGCGCTTCGTGGACAAGACACCCCCTTCCCCCAGCCTCCCATGGCCCACAGACAGCCTCCCAGCTAGCCCTAAGGTGACTGGGCCCAGCACACTATCCAGGCCCGCGATTTGCTCACCGATGAGCGCGCGCGAATCGTCGCGGACGCCACGAAAGCAGCCGCTTACGTGCGCGAGAAAGCAGATCCGCAGACCGCAGACCTTTCCCACCATCCCCCATGCCACAAAGGGTAAGGTGAAGTGGGAGCTGTTGAAGATGGGAGCCTTTGATGATGCCAGACACCGGGAATCCACCTCACGAACGCAGAGCGCGGCGAGCTGGCGACCTAGCTAGCTAGCTAGCCTGGCCCATTGAGTTGTGCACTGTATGCGGGATGTTTGTGTTTTGAGAAGCAGAGAGTACAGGGCAGGCACAGCTCGAGGAACAGGCGAGGCAGCGGGGAGCAAACAGGTGGCCGACGGCGAGGCGCAAATGACGGCACGGCTTGCCGCCCATTTGGCATGCGACACGATGTGCGATGTGTGTAAGTGTGTAAGCAACTGTGGACTGTGGCTCTGGTCCGTGCCCGTGGAGAGAAGGCTTTCATGCAATGTTGTGCTCGTTGTGAGAATTGTGGAAAATTGAGGAGAGGAATGTCTAAGAAGAGAGTGAGTGTGTGCAGCTGCAAAGGTCTACAGGTTCCGCCGATCGTGTATTGTGTGCGCCTGAAGTTCTAGTACTTGCTTTTGTTGCCCCCCAACCCCTGCGTGCCTGTCCATGAAGCTCCTGTTTCCGCGCGTGTGCGCACCTAAAATGTCAGTGTGAGTCACCATCTAACCCATTTCGAATAAGAAGCACATGTCGGCGACGGGAATCACATGGGGCAACTTCCATCCAGTGGGAACGGGTTCCAAATGTTTTAGGGTCGAATTTTATTTTAACCCATCGAAAAGCGTCTTGTCCAAGAAGCGCCAGCCTCTATTTACCGTATTTGGCCAGAGACCAATGTCACGGATGGTTTTGTGTGGTGTGCACCCTAGAACTTATATTGGGATGAGGAGGTGGAGAGGGCCGCATGAGTCGAGCCGTGATCTCTCCCCTTTTCTCCTTGTTCGCTTGTGTGAGTCTCCCACGCAATCCCCCCGTGTGTGCGTTTGATTTGTGAGCCTAGCTGGGAAACACAGTGGGGGCGTCTCCAAACACAGTAAACACAGGCTGTGTTTTGCATTTGTAGAAACACAGCCAAACACAGTCCAAAACACAGTGATACATGAGGGGGCCCCCTTTCTCCTTTCTCCCCCCCCCCCCCTGTATCTCTCTTCTCACGAGCGTCGCGAGTGTCGCGAGCGAGTCGCGCCCCATCACACGCTCGGGACCGTCGCCTTCGCCCTCGCCCTGCTGCAGCCGCTCAACGCGCTCGTGCGCGGCCCGCCCGCCGCCCGCACCACACGCCGCGCCGTGTGGCGGGTCGCGCACAAGGGGACGGGCTACGCCGTGCTCGGCGTGGGCGTCTACCAGGCCCTCTCGGGGCGCGCCCTCATGCCGAGCCAAGGCGACGCCGTTCTCGTCGCGTACGTGGTGCTCCTGGCTCGCTTCCTCGCTCGTGAGCGCTCTAGCTAGTCGTTGAAAGTCCGGCCCGAAGTTGAGCAGGCGGAGCGCCTCTGCTTCGACTTAGGCCCAGGTCAATACTTGTACAAATTGTTCTGCAAGTTTGGGGGGCTGCTGGACTGCGCCGCAAGTTTGGGCCCTCCCTGCAAGTGAGCGCAAGTTTGGGGGCGTGGTGCCCGCTCTCTACGAGTATAACCCCCATCTATGAGTATAATCGCCCTACCTATAACAGTAGAAAGGCACGTTCCATCCACCTTCCCTGCCGACTTTTCCGACAAAAAAACAAAAAATTCGACCCACATTTGATACATAAACAAGACGTTTATTCACGTTAAAAGCGGATCCTCTTAAGACCCGCGACAAAAAAGCCCGAAAAGCTCGACTGACGCGCGCGCATGCGCATGTCGGGTCGAGGTGAGCCATGACCGCCCGCCCCGCCTTCTGCCTGCTGGCTTGCGTCCGTGTGTGAGACCGTGGGCCGCGCATCTCAACCTGCCTCCCTCCTCCCTCACAGGCAAACGGCACTGTACTCGACGAAGCGCGGCGCTCGCGGAGGGTGACAACGTCATCCCTGGGGATGGCGTTGATCCCGAGAGACGCACAGCCGAGGTGGTGGAGAACGAGGAGGAGGAGGAGGAGGAGGAGAGCGACGACTACCACGAGCCGGTGCGGCGAAGGGCCGGCAAGACCATCGCGCCGGGCCTCGCAGCTTTATTCGAGGAGTACGACGACAGCGGCAGTGACAACAGCGACATGGACGTGTACGTCAACCTCACCAGGCGGAGGCGCGACTTGGGCGTACTTGGGCGGCGCTGGGAGGAGGAGTTCTTCAAGGGGAGAGACGGAGCTCTTTGGAGCTCCAACCTCGGCTTGGGGTGGCTTGGGTGGCTCGGGTTCGGACGGGGCATTGGGTGACTCTTGGCCGGGGAGTGAAAGGTCCTCTCCACCTTGGAAACTCGGAGGGGCGACGGCCGAAGGCGCGAGCGCGGATTTTGTGCTTGTCGGAGCGAAGCTCGTTTCCTCATTGGAAACGAGCCGCGGAGGCGCACCGGCGGCTAGCGCGGCGCACGGTTCATCCGGGGAGCCCGGAACGGGCTCATCGGGAGAACGGGGAGGGCATATGACGGGCATGTGAAGGGGACGGGAGAGTGGCACGGAACGCGAACCGGAGGGACGGAGGACGTAGAAAAGGGTGCGGCGAGCAGATGCCGCTTACTTGGGACTCGTAGTGACTCGTAGACTCAAAAGGATGACTCGGAAGACTCGGGGCTTGGGGGTACTCAGGGGGCTGCAGGTCACCAACAGGCGATACAACGGTTGTACAACGGACCACAACACGTTGACAGACAACCTGAACAAGTTCACATCTCAACAAGTTGACCTCTCAACATGTTGACCTCTCAACAAGTTGACCTTTCACCTTTCAACATGTTGACCTCTCAACAAGTTGACCTTTCAACATGTTCACATCTCAACAAGTTGAGAACTCTCAACATGTTGACCTCTCAACAAGTTGACCTCTCAACATGTTGACCTCTCAACAAGTTGACCTTTCAACATGTTGACCTCTCAACAAGTTGGTTTTAACCACTGAACAAGTTGGCTCCACTCACCGAACAAGTTGGTTCCCGCCTGAACAAGTCGTGAACAAGTTGGTTCCACCCTCAACAAGTTAATTCCAGCAGGTAAAAAATAAAACTCAACTCCTTCGATTTTCGAGACGAAAATCGGCGAACCCGAACTTGGGCCCCGGGGGTATCCGAATCAACTCGCCTGGAGCGACCACGACGAACCTAGAAAACGGTAGATAACGAGGAAGGCTCGTACTCAGGCCGAAACATTCTTGCCAAAGAGCCTGGATACAACACTTACACACTTACACTTACGCGGCGCGAGGAAAATTTTCAGGGTTTTTGACAGTGTTCACTTTGGGGGTCAACGGAGTAGTAGGTAGTATAGGTAGTTGACTATGTTCAAACGGTCCAAAAGTTTGAGTTGAGTTCGCGTTCGACTATTTTTACCGCCTACATGCTACTTGTCGTGGTTGGTGGTGCGGATTTGTAGAGTGGCATACCGGCGGGGGGAGGTCGCCACAGTGGCGTTGTGAGTATACCGGCGGGGGGAGGTTGCCACAGTGGAAGAGATGGACACGACAAGCGACAAGCGACCGAACAGGAGGAGAAGACAGATAGAAGAGAACGTGCCTCTCTCTCTCTCTCTCTCTCTCTCTCTCTCTCTCTCCTTTGTCTCTTTCTCACATTACTTTAGAGGAAGGGAAGATCGAGGAAACAAAGTGACACACACCACGCGCAGGATTCAGGTTGTTTTTCGAAAAGTGAAGAAGATATTTAGAAAAAGGGGGGGCGAGGTGGAAATCCGATACACACACATACATATACTCCTACATACTCTCCCTCTCTCTCTTTCTCTCCCTCCCTCCCTCCCTCCCTCTTTCTCTCTCTCTCTCTCTCTCTCTCTCTCTCTCTCTCTCTCTCTCTCTCTCTCTCTCTCTCTCTCTCTCTCTCTCTCTCTCTCTCTCTCTCCCTCTCTCTCTCCCTCTCTCTCTCGCTCGCTCGTGGCGCCACCTCCGCGACGTGGGAGATGTCGGCGAGGGGCGGCACGGCGCTGTTCGCCTGTCTCGCCGCGCTGCTCGAGGGGTGCGGCGCGAGCTGGACAGGCGTGCTCGGGCTGAGCTTCGAGTCCGACCGTGAGCTCGAGCAGCGCACCATGCTCTGCCCCTCCGGCTTCATCACAGGGCTCAAGGTGAGGCACGGCCGAGATCCGAAGGACGACCTGGACACCTACGACTTCCAGCTCCAGTGCGGCCGGCGGTGGACCGCGTGGTCGGGCATGACGTTCAAGGGGCTCAAGGAGGAAAAGACCTTCGAGTGCCCTATGAAGATGCACATGACTGGCCTCGAGGTCACAAAAGGGAGGCGGGAGTGGGGAGACGTTGACACGTACGATTTCAAACTGCAGTGCTCGGGAGTCTGGCAAGAGTACATGGGGCTTGGCCTCTCGAACGGCAAGGAGCGCGCGGCCCGCGAGTGCCCGGGTGGCACCATGGCTTGGGGCTGGAAGGTCTACCGCGGGTTCGTCAAGAAGGGCGACCAAGACTACTACGAGTTTGATCTGAACTGCAAGCCAGCAGCTGACTCGACTGCTGCAGTGCGCAAGAGTCCAAGCCCGCGAGAGATTGGCCTCTCCCCGAACGTGTTCCTCTGGTCGGCAAAGGACGTTGGTACCTGGCTGGGCGCGCTGGGCCTGGGCGAGTACGCCCCGGGCTTCCTTGAGAACCGCCTCCAAGGCGATGTCATCTTTTTGTTGCTCGAATCGCACCTGCAAGATCTTGGAATGAGCAAGGTGGGTGACCGCCTCTACTTTATGGAGGAGCTGACGCAGCTGCACGACTCGACGAACTCATGGGCTAAGGCGCTCGGGACGCCTCTGACGTCGACACGCACGCTGCCGAACCTTTACAAAGCCGGGCTACCGTCAGAGGTGGTATCATGGTCGGTGAAGGAAGTGATCAAGTGGATCAACGCGCTTGGTCTCTCAGAGTGGGCAGACATTTTTCAGCGGCACAGGATTCAGGGTGACGTCATGTTCTCGCTGAATGAACAGACGCTCAAGGAGATGGGCGTCAGCCGTATCGGTGATCGACTCTACATTGTGGATTGCCTTCAGTCGTTGTATGAGGAACTCACCTCTTGGAAGAAGAAGCAGCAATCAATCCAGGTATGCCATCAAGGACCAATCGTCCTGATCAGTTGCTCTACCCGCCCTGCATCCCTGCGTGGTCGCAACATGTCGGCGGCTTTCTTTCTACGTCAATCGGGGCTTGAACGGCGGGGTCCTGATCGGGCGTTGGTCAACCCTCTAGTGCTCCTTTTGTCCGCAGGCTCCAGTTGACGCAACCCGCATGCTTGGCGACGGTGGCGCTGCGTCTGCCGCTGCAGCACAGGCTGCTGCGCGGGGAGGTTATGCACAGGCAGGCAGTGGCGCGCGATATGGCAGCTCGGGTTACGGCGCAGCAGGCTCTGGCAGCACTTCAGGATATGGCTCGCCAAGTGGTGGTGCAGGGTCCCAGGCAGTGTTGCAACAGTTGCTCAATCAGGGTTTCAGCATGCAAGAGGTTCTAGCACTCGCGAAGGCGAGGCCTGATCTTGCTGCAAAGCTTGGACTGACTCGCTGAATTGCATTGCTAGCGAGCAACGCGCGAGCGAGAGGTCTTGGTCATACTTGCACAGCTGTACATGCGGCTTGCTTGTTTGTCAAGCGCCGCTCGCCCTCAAACACGAGACCCCGTTGACCTCTCGACATCGGATGGGGATCCCATTCACCTTCTCGCATCGGGTGGGGACGTAGGAAGGCTTGCGAGTGGCATCGCGCTCTCCCGTCGGGTGAATCGCAATAACACCACTCCATAAGCGTGGAGAGTATCATCAACAACGTTGTGGTAGGCCGTGGAGTGGCGGCTGTGCTGGTGGCGCCGTGGCTAGATGACGTCGTTATGTCATTTGAGGTGTGAGGTGTCCGTTTGAGAGAAGGCAATAATATTACGCTGTAAAAAGTGCCGGCGCGCGCGTGCGATGGTCGCCTTTCTCTTTCTCACCGACGCTGACCTCCTGGGCATCCTGCGGCAACGCGAGGTCGACGCCTAACCTAAGCCGTTGCGACGCGATTGCGGAGCCTCGCTAAGCGCTAAGCAAGCGAGAGGCGAAAGGTTGGCCGACCTTAGGTTTGCGGTTGTTGCTTCTTGACAAATACAACTAAGTTTATACTTAGTTCACCCATGGCGGGGCACGAGCCCCCCCCTCTCTCCACTCCTCCCCCGCCATGGGGGAGGAACCACCCACTCTCCTGGCATGCCTGATGGCTTGCCAGGAGCACACTGCCATGCTGACCCATCCCTCTCCCCACAGGCACGCCTGATTCGCCCGCCCTGGCCTGTCGTGGCCAGCCCATCCCTCTGACCAGCCCCTCCTCCCCCTGGGCCCCCCTGATCAGGACCCCCCAGCCAGCTCCAGTCGACTGGCAGGGGCTCGAGAGCCAGCGATGGAGAGGCAGGAGGGGCCAGGGCCATGCCCCAGCCTCACCTGCCCCCTGAGCTGCGCTCCCAGGCCCCTGCTGGCCTCCTGGGGACCTGAAGAGGGGCCGCAGGCGCGCGCCATGGGCCCCCGCCGCAGGGAAGAGAGGAGGAAAAGGGAAGAGGGAGGGGAGGGGGGAGTGGCAGCTCCCCCCTCCGGCAGAAACGTGTCTTCTCGCCCCGTTTGGGTAAGAGAAGACGGGGGCGCCAGAACCAGGAGGGAAGGGCCGCGGCTCGCCGCGGCCACTCGCTCTTGCGAGGAGAGATTAGTGTTTCTGGGCTCCTATTCATGAGTGCCCCCCCCCCCTGCGTTGTTTTTACCCGAAAGGGGTTTTCCCCCAGCGTGGACTCGAGGAGAGGACGAGCTGGGGTGCGCGGGGTCGGTGCGTGCACTGGGGGGAGGACGAATATCGGGGGGAGGGGGCGGTGCCCCCTCCCCCCGGTAGCACTCGGACACCTGGCTCGTCAGGCATGGCGGGATTCCGGGACGGAAAAGTTGTGTCCAATTAGCTAGTGGGGTTGGCTAGGATATAACATTAATTATTTATTATTGCTTCTTGACAAATACCCCCATAAAGAGGGTATAGCCTCTACATGCAGGGCACCCATCTCCAACCCTCTTGCCTACCCCCCTCATCCTAACTGCCCTCCTCCCTGGAACCTATTTTTACCCCACCGCCTGTTCCCCATAACGGAGGATGTGGTATAAGACGAGCAGCGAGGGGGCATACGCCTTGCGCCTTGCGCAACAGTGTTCTGTCTGCGCTGCTAGAATCACAAAGGTGCCTGACTGGGCGAAGGCGCTCTTGCTCTTGGCCCGCACGAGGCGTTGTAGGTGCGCGAGAGAAAGCTCGGTGTTGCTTCCCCATCGATCGGCCGGCGAGCTGTACGGCCGGCTCGGCCCGTGGAATGTGCCAAATGCGAGGTACGGCCCCCTGGGGCCTGGCTGGGGCTGCGGAGCGAGAGTAGAGAGTGGCGAGGAGGAGTGTGGCTGTGAGGCTGTGAGCGGCAGCATGGCGTGTGATTTTGTGCTTTGCGTGCGCCCTAGCGAAGGTGGGAATTTGAGGGATGCGCCGCCGCGTGCCGCGCAGACCGCTAGCGCCGCCACGACGCCTTGTGGCGATCCGGCATCAAACAAATCCGCACGCGCACCACCTTTGTCTGATGATACACACGTGCTCACTCAGCATCGAGCCTCTCTTTCGCGCAGGTAAGCGTACCCGTTCGCAGCGCGCCTGTCTGCAACGTACGTCGGCACGGGGGCCATCGCTCTATTTGTGAGGAGGATTCGATGAGCGAGACCTACAACGAAATCAAGTGACTGCGAGAAGAGTGAGGCCGAGAAGATGACTAACGACGACGTCGAGTACATCGACATGAGCGACGAGGAGGAGGCGCCTGTCACCATCCAGGTAGAGGTAGGCGACGTTATGGAGCACACGTCGCTGGGCCACTGCGTCGTGACCTCCAACCCTAGGGAGAGGGCATCGAATTATTTTTTGAAATTCGATATTTGTTGAAATTTGGGCAAAAAATTTTGAAATTTATCACATATTTTTGGTTGAAATTTGGGCTCTCCCACTACCGACAACGGTGTAAGTCTAAATGTAATTGAAAATGGCTCACTTTTTGAATGCATAAAGCCTTGTCATGATGCGGCGCATGCACAGGTCCCCTCGATGGTACCACACTGTGCACACACAAGCGTGGTGTGGTTGTGTCTGCGTGAACAAGGCCCACGGCAGCGCTAGACAGCTTGAACTGCCCATGGACGATGGGAAATGGGTTCTTTGCACTTCAGAATATGAAGTATCGACGCCGCTACTGCATCATTTGAGATACTTCTTTCCATGGACTCTTCAGTCCGTCTTCACGACCGCGTCATCAATGTCTGTCGATGAACAACATGAAAGGGTGCAGCCTGTCATTTATGTTGCCATGTTGTACGTGAGTAAGGATCACAATTTTCGCTTACCTTCACTCCAAGTTGGTTGAGGATGGCCCATTCGCGCAGCAGCTTGACGTTCGAGGTCGAGCCGATGCTTCGGAATCTACAGAGATGCAAAGATTTAGGTGACTGCATTTCTACATGACGCAAAGAAAGGCTGAACTCACCATTTCAAGCATGTCCACGTCGCACCCTGACGACTCGGGATCGCGGCAGAGAGCGATTGCCTCTTCAATGGACGGCTTACGCCTCATCTGCAGAACAGCGCGAGGGGCATTGCTGATTTATACGGCAAGGCGAAATGCTTGCTCCTCGGGCAAGTAGCGTGTAGCGTGCCTGCGGAATCATCTTTTCAAAGAACTCCACGATTGGGTTGGAGTTCATGACGACAGGCCCGGCCCGTGGGGTAATTGCGGGGACTCCGACGAGGCGGGTGTTCGGCATAAGCGCCTGCGCACTCGCAGCGAGGCACAGCAATGGCACGAGCTTGTGGAGGAGCATCGCAGCTCTCGGTCGGCCGGAAGGCGGGGGCCGCTTGATTGATGGACGTAAGATGATGAAACCGCGCGGGACATACTGTTGACGACACACACGCATCTGTGGATCAATCACACCATCCGTTCGGCACCTTAGACCTTAGAACTTTATAGGTGATTTCGACTTTACTCTAACAGAATTGTATGCCCCAAATCATACCGGGAGTATTCATGGGGCGAACATACTACATGCACATGCATACATGAGATGGTTGCCAGGCTTACATATATGTTACCCCCCAGGAGCCAACGCCCCCCAGGAGCTCTCGGGGGCCCCCAGGAGCTATCGGGGGGAAATTTTCTCCCGATCGCCAACAGCCCCACCGAGAGCTACCGGGGGACCGGGAAAATCCCCCGAGAGCTATTGGGAGATTTTACGTCCCCCGGGGAGCTATCCCGTTTTAAGGTCGGCCCCCAATAGCCAATAGCTATCGGGGGTCGGGGGCGAAAGGCGGCCCCCGATAGCTATTGGGGGGGAAACGACGGGCGCCAATAGCTATTGCTATTGGGGGTGTCGTGGATAAAGGGAACCGCACCACGACGCACGCTCTACCCTTAGAGCGTGCCCACTTTCCCGCGTCCTGCCCCCTTCCCCTCTCCCGTAGCGCGTTTCTATCTTTTGAGCGTGTCTCCCCCACACCCCGCTCCTCCTCTCTCCTCCCGCACAGGATGCAATGTACTGGTGCGGCAGCGTTCCACACTGTGGGGCAGGATACCACTCCGAACACTTCCGCCTCCACTGCTTCGTTGGTGAAGTTCCGAAGGAACTGTCGGGTGCAGATGACGGATATGAATTGTACTTGTGTAGTGCCGATGGTTTGCCTTATGGGACACTGCACTCGTATCACGTAATTGATTAATTACTTTCCCACGACCACATGCATCCTTCGCCGATCGCCGACCCAAGGAGGCGCCTACCTGTTCTAGCCCGAATTTATACTAAAAGGGAGCGGTGCGAGGGGTACGACCCGCATCGCGCATCGCGTTTTTTTTTCGAACCAAACGTTGGACTAAATAAAAAAAAGGAACGTACGGGTAAATATGCCATCTAACATCTAAACGACTTTTGATTGCCCTCGCGGTGGCCGTCGTCACCATGGTCGTCCTCACCGTCGTGGTGTTGGTACTCACGAAGAAGCAGCCAGACAGATGTAAGGATGTGGATGGAGAGTGTGCAAACGATGGAGACTGCTGTCACGATCTCGTGTGTTCCGACCAAAAGTGCCGTACGGTCCCACCGTATATCGAGAAAAGGGGGGGGTGCAGTTATGGCGACGAGTGCTGTGAAGGACTTGAGTGCAATGAGCAATGACGATCGGAGTGTGTGACACGCCATGCCGCGAGCCAGGGTCCAGGGTCGGTGTGCCAAAATAACTCAGAGTGCTGTGGTGAATACACGTGTCGTCGTGGTACATGCAGATACGATGACTGATTGGTCATCACGGAACAAAGTGAAAGGTGCTCACGCACCACCTCTTGGTGGGCGGGGCCTGCATGTCACACAAAATAAAGCTTTTTTCCTTTCATGCTCATAATGTCACATAGAGACCTTGCACCTTGCTTGTCTCTCCTCTCTCCTTTACCAAGAGGTGCCTACCTGTCCAAGCCCGAATTTATACCAAGAGGGAGCGGTGCGAGGGGGACGACCCGCATCGCGTATTTGGAAACGAGGGGTACCAAATGAAGGCAAACGACCTAAGAGGGAAGACATGTCCTGAGGCGGCGTCGCTGTCCATGTCTAGCGCAAGGGTATAGCGATAGCGCCCCCACTCAGACATCTCACATCTCCTTCCCCACAGCTCCTCTCTGAGGAGTTGCTCCTCTCCCTCCCATTAGGGCCCCTTGCCTGCGAGACCAGAACCAGATCCTGGCGTAGGGGGCTGTCTGAGTGTGGAGGGAGGGGCGCTCCGGCTAGCGCAGGTAGAAAGCTAGTGACTAGTGATAGTGACGACTAGTGAAGAGCTGGGTGGCAGGGTGGCAGGGTGGCATAAGGGGGAAGGGTGCTTGCGCTTGCCGCGGCAGGGAGTCCTGTCATGAGTTAGCGCTAGTCCCGTTCCTTTGCCGCGCCGCGACCCATAAAAATTTGTTAAAATTTTAATAACGGCAAGATATTCTTTGGTCGCAAGTATCAAGTATATCTCGTTGCGATCTGTATCCGAAGTGATCGCCGCGGTCGCGCGACATAACGCTCCTCTTCGGACGCTCCGCCACGTCCAGCCCAGTGGCCAAGAGGTGCGTAGGAACAGGAAAGCCTTAAGTACTAGCCTCGCAGCCTCGCGGTTTTCAGAAATTAGAAATAAAAAAGTACGGAGTACATAAGTATAAAGTGCTCCTGTGGAGTGTTCCGAGTGCTCTCCATTATTTTTGTATTTCAGCCTGGTCGGCGCCAATCGGACAACCGTCTGGCGTCGGTCGGCATATGGCGATGGATGCCGAGGCAGCGCTGCGCGCGGCCACCGCCGTCTTTTTGGAATACGACTGCGGGCAAAAAGGGCATCTCAAACGCCATGAAGTACGCGCTGCGCACATTGCCCTATTTGGCTGGAACATCTCCTCATTTGAGCTCGAGGCTTTGCTTCCCAAGTCAACGTCCGAGCGTCCAGTTGTGGGCATCGAGCTGCCAGACTTTTGCTCAGCAATGGTCGGGAGACTTCTTGCTCTTGATCACGATGACGTCATCCGCCGCCAATTTCGTGCCCTCGATACCCACTGCAATGGTTTCATCCGATTATCTGACTTGCGGGATGCTGTCAACGAGGTGGCACCGCACTTGCCGCATGCGACAATCAGCCTCATATTTTCCCAGATTGATTCCGATAGGGACGGCCGCGTGAGTTACTCTGATTTCTACAGAATGATCACAGGGCCCGTTCCGTCCTCGGCCGCGGTCACCCGAGCGGAGGCCATACTGCATCGACGCAGCGAGCCGACTGGGAGCTTCAAAGGCTTCAACTCTAGAACATGTGGAGCATAAGAGCCTCTGCCCGGGGCTCGATAGTAGTTTGAATTTGGTCGACGGGAGGTGCCCATACATCCAAATCGGCGTTCGGGCCTCACACAAAACTGTCCTCGTCTTTTTCTGGGGTCGAATATCCAGAATGTGGATTCCGATCTTACTAGATTTGGGCTTGAGCATTTTTCCGGTTCCGTTGGCTACAATTCGTC